>JAUZND010037891.1:0-27953 GCA_034780555.1 Coelogynopora nodosa
AGAGGTTTGGCAATAGGCTTGTCGAGAAATAAACGGTCAGTGATAGAAATTTCAGAGGAGTTGAATGTTCCGAGAAAAACAATATACAGGTGGTAATTAAGCTTTCTATCTAGTAAATGATAAATCAGTACCTAATCATATTGGTCGTTGATTAAAAAGTTTTTAAAAAAACAAATAAACGGGGGGTTGCCTACTATATATATAATAAATAATCAGGGGGGTTGCTAGCTATTAAATAAAATAAATAATCAGAGGGGTCCAAATAAACGAGGGGTTGCCTATTGTTGACACTAAATAAATAAAGGAGGGGGTTATGTTTATTTGACACGCCAGAGTATGTATGAACTCCACTGTACTACGTAATATATTTAATAATATTGTTTATTTCGCTACATTTATAGAATTCTAGCCAAACCTGCTTTTATAGCGCGCTTTACATGTTTATAATTAATTTATTATTTAAAATATATAAGGAAAAAAGGAGTCGACAGCAAAACTGACTTAAGTACGTGGACATATTTTGTAGGGTTTGCTACATGAAGCCACCCTAAAAAAAACTTCCGATCAAGCCGAAATTTGGCATACAGATACCTTCTAAAAGCTTGTCGAGTTATTTTTATTTTCAAAACAATTAATCGATTAGTACCATTTTTATGACATGATTACGTCATAAACTCCAGTTAAGAAAACAATAGGAAAATAACTATATATATGCTATATATTTACCCATATAGGCTATAACTTTTTATCAATGAAAACAATTGACTTGATTCTTTTTGCATCTGATTCCAGATCACGAGATCTATATATTAGTTGTGTATATTTTTATTTACTTATATAAATAATCTATACGTAGTATAAATACTTTGAGTATTCTTTTACGATAAACTCATTTTTTTATTAACGTTACAAGTTTTATCTCCTAATATCATCGGCAAGTAAAAATTAGTTCTATTGTAGTGACAACTATTTTTCATAATTTGAAATTTTCTTAAAAACTTTAAATTTGATTTTTTTAGACACGTATATACGCTTACGTTATGAAAACCAAGGCCAAATTGAAAAAGTGTTCATGATAAAACTTTCAAATTAAAAAATCATTATACGTCAAATTATATTCTTCAAATAGTTTATGAAATTGTTTAGTGTTGATATCAAAGATTATTTAAACAAGACGTAACAAGCATATAAGCAGAATAAAAAAATTTGCTGGGTGGGCCATCTAGAAATTGTATCAGTAGCCTTTGTACATTTAAAATAATTACAATTAAGATAACAATGCCGTCGTTAAATGGCTGTATTGCAAGGAGGGAAAATTACTACACCTGGGTAACTGTTATAATTTTCAAATATAAACTTATTATGTATGTGATATTGTAAAATTAATTGATTTTTTTGTAACA
Organism: Coelogynopora nodosa; assembly: GCA_034780555.1. Lineage (NCBI taxonomy): Eukaryota > Metazoa > Platyhelminthes > Proseriata > Coelogynoporidae > Coelogynopora > Coelogynopora nodosa. Next base: position 1,404 of record JAUZND010037891.1, read on the forward strand.
CATATCATGTCTGGGATAATAAAACAAAAAACCAAACAGTATAATTTGCATAGCCTATTAACTAACTGTTATTAGCTTTTTACAAGTTTCTTCTTCTAGACGTAGACTCCGATATTAAGCTCTTGACATTCATTATTACTTAGAGTAGTTAAAGCTTATAATTATTTAATTAAAAAAAAAATCTGCTTTTTGGATTTGACAGACAGTCTTTTAAATAGAGAACAAACTATTTTTAGATTGTAAATTTTTTTAATAAATAATATTGATTGTTATGATGACTCAATCCTTTTGTTTGACTTTTCTAAAGTTTGGTCATGAATGTTGTTTTTTCCCTTTAAACCATCCTGATATATTATGACATTGTTTCTTATTTGACAGTCACTGTGATAATTTCTGGTTCTTCTTTTTTATTTGTTTTGTGGTGATGTAGAGGAATTGAATAGAATGTATCCATTTACTATTAAAATAATGTACAGATATTTTAGCGTTAAAAACAAGGTTTAATGTTACAAAATATTTTCATTAAATAAAAAACTATAGATTTCAAAATTAAAAATACCCACGAGACGTTAAATAATGCAGGCCAGCATTTTTTATAATATAAAAATAAATATACAAAATGATACTTTGGAACTACGATTTTGGTGACTTTGTTCGCAAGTGAATCTCAAAGAGGCTACATAATTTAAAGTACTGCAAATATTAAAAACGGTTCCCATATAAAGAAAAAATAGAAGAAAATGATCTAGGAGGCAGGCAGAACTATAATGCATGTAAATTATTTAAAAAAAGAAGACTAACTATAAATTCATCTCGAATGTTAAGTAATAAAATGGTTAATATTTACACAAAATGTATCTTAAAAAAATACGTTGTATAGAATAGGATCAAAATGAAAAATAAATTACTATTCAAAACGTGTGCTATATGTTAGTGTAAAAAAAGAGAAAGCCGAGGAAACGAAATTACAAAATAAAGAACAAATATAATATTAGTCTTACTAACAAATTTCAAAAAAGTATAAAATTAAACAAATCAAATGCTGTGAGTATATAAGATATAGCCTACTACAAAAGAAATTATCAAAAAAAAATTACGATTTACGATCTAAAATTTACGATAAAATTAATATTTTACGATATAATTATTCCATATAAATTATTTGTCAATTTTACTTAAATATCCCCTCAAAAGAAATAGCTTCAAAGAAAATAAAGTTCTTTTTGGTCCAAATTAAACGTTTACAAGAATCGATGTCCATCGCTTCAAATAAAGCAAACAATTTAACGGTAAGAAAAGAAAAGTTTCGTATTATTCAATCTGTTATCATGTAAAGGGTGGAATTATTTAAATTATTGTCTGCGGCCAAGCAATACCAAGCAATTCTGCAAAAATTATTTATGAGCATTTGCTGTTATGAACGACAGCATCTTAATGTAAAAATTTAATATACAATTTAATCATGTAAGTCTAGTTATAATAAGAATAAACAAATATGTACGTCTGCGTACGGTTTTTTTTTTGCTTGATGTAAATTTAGGACAGTCCTACCCGTATTGTTTGTACTTCATTGTATACACGGTCGCATCTAGGAATTCGCACAATTTAGTTTTGAGACGCCTATAGTAATAAAAAGTTCAAAGCCTTATTGGAATAAATAAATAAAATTATCCGACGGCGAACGTATAACATACCGTCTTGTTAAAAAACTCCTTTTGACACAATGGCGCATTTCTACAAAATATTGTAAACTCGCAGAAATAAAAATAAGAGATTGTGAATATTAAGATAATATTAGTATAAGATATGGATAAATAAGAAAAGTGACAATCTCCCAACTTTGTGAATTATGCTATCTATCAATGAACTACATATTTCAATATTGGCCAGGCCTACACAGAATGTTCTACAAAATACTGAGCTGTTCATCGTGCAACATCTTACATGGTGCAACCTTACACGGGTAATCAAATAATATAGAATATAATATTCTACATTCTTTGCGGGTAATTTAGTTGCGCAACTTTACTGAGCAACTAATTTGCGTTTTCCTTATACGATCCATTTGTTTGGGCTTTTTTTTTGGTTGCCTAAATAAATTGTTCGTGTGCAACTTTACTGCGCAAATAATTTGCCGTCTTCCTTATACGATCCATTTGTTTGCAGAATTTTTTGGTTGCCTAAATAAATTGTTCGTGTACAAACGAGACGGCAAATATGCGGCCCATCTAAATTGCAAGTGTTTAAGAATTTTATGTTAAGTTAATTAATTTAACATATCAACGACGTAATGAAGTAATACAACAAATTCGTGATACAATTAAAAACAAAAATACATTCCCACTCCAGAAGTGTGTTCTAATCATTGAATTAGTCCTATTTTTGGGGTTCAGGTGTATATTATGCTTTAAACTTATCCAAACCATAATAACACATAATATATAGTCACTGGTAGTAACTGCTTTATATCACATATTTCACATTTTATAATTCTACTAAATTTTTAAAATAATAAGATTTATACTATTGTACAATAAGATACTTAAAATATTTGTTACATTACATAATATGTAATGTAACAAATATTATATAATATCTACGAATATAAAAATTGAAAGAAACTTTTTTAAATAAAAATGTGTTTAAATACTTCAAATTAAATGTTACCTGTACTTTATGAAAATAGTGCATATTTCAAATTACGAAAACATTCAAATGGCGAATGATTTGTTTCTTCATAAATGGTTATTTCCCGATGAAAATGAAAGAAAAGAATTATTTGCTTTCTTTTCTAACAAGGTTTATCCTTTTTTAATTTGTTTTATCTAGTGATTTTATAATACTAGTAACTAGAATTTTACATCTAAACAAATTCATTAAAATTATGACAAAATGACACCAATTGCAAATTTAAGAGTCACATATTTTATAAGGGGTAGGGTCAAAACCATTTCTTTTAAGCATTTAACAGTAATCAAAAACAGGAGCAAGTTTGGATGCCTTAAAATGGGTTGTAGACTAAACTTGATGGATATTTTGATTCCAATTACTTGAACTTGCCCCTAGGGCCTGTGCTAGGCCTATCTATATAGTCCTGATCCTAACTGAGATAAAATTTGTTGCTGATTCTAAATACCCTAAGTTCTAGCTGCTTATGCTAAGTATACCTGTAATAACATCTGATTCTATAAAATGTGTTTTATCTAAGGCTTTACCTTTTTCTATTAGAATCAAACTTTATCTCATCAGGTTTTTATAAAATTACATTCATTATTAATATTATACATTAATTTTTCTGTATTATAAACTTAAGTTCTTATAAACCTAAGTTCTAGCTGCTTATGCTAAGTATATCTGTAATAACATCTGATTCTATAAAATGTGTTTTATCTAGTGCTTTACCTTTTTCTATTAGAATCAAACTTTATATCTCATCAGGTTTTTATAAATTTACAGTCATTATTATACATTTATTTTTCTGCATTATAAACTTAAGTTCTTATAAACCTAAGTTCTAGCTGCTTGTGCTAAGTATATCTGTAATAACATCTGATTCTATAAAATGTGTTTTATCTAGGGCTTTACCTACCTTTTTCTATTAGAATCAAACTTTATATCTCATCAGGTTTTTATAAATTTACATTCATTATTATACATTTATTTTTCTGTGTTATAAACTTAGCATTTATAGCATCATGTTTTATGGAATCAGTATTATATCATATTTCATATATCTTGAATCAGCCTTAAGTTATACAGAATAAATATTATACTTTATTCCAAGTATTTTGCATATTAGCATTAGATTTATCTATAACCCTAAAAGTAATTAATTTGGCTTAAATACATAATAAATACTACTTAATCTTATATTAAAAATAATATATATATATGTCCTTTACTGCAGATTTAATTATGTAATCAACTGAAGATTCAGAATCAAGATGAACTTTAAATTAAACTATTAATTCAAAAACATATTTAACAGTAAATTCAACTATACTAATTCAAATATCACAGGGTTCCTAACAATACTGGATATTTTTCACAAAACTGCTTATAATGATTTATTATAACAACTGCAATGAATGAATAACATTCTGTTTTTAGTAAAATTGAATGTGGATTACACTTTATGTTTTAGAATATCCACACAGGTGCCACATAAGTCTAACCAAAAATGTAATGATAAGTACACTGAAAAAAACAATAAATGCGGGTGATAGAAAAATACTTAGAATTCCATTAGCTTCTGTTACATTTTTAGAATACCAAATCTTTTCTTATATTCTCATGGCATTATATGATGACTGAACTCCTATATACACTTTTTGAAGCATGTTTCACATTTTAGTGAATATTTACTAAATATACTAACTTGAGTAACTGCTGACAACATGCATGTTATTTAGAGAATATTTAATGTTTTTGACAAAGCCAGATTCAAGTGATGACTTATACAGTGAAAGTATGGTGCATTAGGATATTTTTCTGAAATTTGCTGCACATCCATTAGGAATTCCTGCCATATTACCAACAACATGCTATGTTTGTATGTCTCCAAATTTTGTATCCTTTTGAAATCAAAAACTTATTAGCTCTTTTATAATCATACAAGGTTTTGCAGAAGAAGAAAAAACAGCTTTTAAGCAGAATATATGCTGTCTTGAATTTTAGAATATTTTATATACTTTAAAGTTTCAAAATCATGTTTACAAAATCAATGTATTTTTCCTCGAAGACTGGAACTGTCATAAAGGTCTGTTACGAAATGTAAAAGTATCCTAAATTTTTAAATCTGATGAAAACACAGCATTGTTGTTTGAAATAGAAGTTAAAAAAGTAAGTTAATTGTTAATAGACTTTTAAGAATAAAAAAAAATTTCCAACACAATAAATATTTTCTGACAGAAAACTGGGGTGGAAGGGAGCAGTCCCCTTGGGCCCCAATAAATCTGCTAAGTACTGTAAAATGACTATATCAATCTACATTGTGAAAAATTTCCTAATTTACCTAATTTGACATGAAATTAGCAATGACAGCTACCTTATATTTTTTAGCATTGAAAACTTAAACTAGTTTTATACAAAACAATTATTTAATAAGACAAAATACTCATCCCAGTTAGTCACTGGAAAACAAACATTGTGACTGGCATCTCATCATGCAAACTCCATAAGTTTTGAAATGTCTGAACACATACAATACCAATGATAACAATGCAGTTATAATATAGTTAAGTTTTATGAATAAAACCTAAATTTAAAAGTTAGTGAGCCAATCAAAAATTACTATGGCGAAAGTTAGTCCACAGGAGAAAGTTAGTGCTTCATAAATATTTAAAAGTTAGAAATAGCTAATCTTTTTCTCTACAAGCCAAATATTTAGTCTGTAGTAACTAGTCTGTAGTAAGAGTTTGTCCAGACTAACTAAAACTATTCTCTGCAACTGGCAGTATAACAAGTACAGATAATACAAATGGGCCTAAGTAAATGTTCTGTGGTAATAAATCTGAATATGTGAAATATTAAAAAAATTGTACATAGGTATTTTCTTTAAATGAAACAATAAAAACGTATGAACAATATGAAAGGCATGAAACAAAGTCCAAAAAGCCAGGTATTGCCCAGCATAAAAAGTTTATTTTAAATGTAAAAAAGGGGGAGAATGCATAATACTCAGTTATTATCTGTGCTTAAAAATTAAAGTAGGTGTTCGAATTGTTCACCATTAAGATCAATACACTTTTGTACTCATTTTTTGATGGATGTTCCAACATGGTTAAGTATGTTGTCACTGATATTAGCACACTCAGATTGGATTCTCTCTTTAAGTTTGTCAATATTTTTTGGGCATTGGCAATACACAATATACTTCAGATGTCCCCACAAAAAAAATCAAGATGTGGTTCCAGAAACATTAAGGCTATTTTTATCTAGATTTTGCACAATTATCTTACAATAGCAGATTTTGTATATATCCCTATGGTGCATGACTTCTGGGCCACCCTGTACATGAAAAATACCATAAAGAATTTTAGTCTAAATTAGTCCAAAAAGTATTTAAGAATATACTCTATAATAAGTAATTTATTAATTATTTCCTTAGACCGGTTCCATTTATGTTTTTCTCTATATCTTACTGTATATACTATTTAGGTCAATATTTTTTCTTATTTTATTATACAGGTTGTTTACTTATTAATTATTAGGATAACTTGAGTACTGCTGGATTTTAATATAAGTTTTCTGTATTTTATAGTCATATCCTTAGTAATATATTATATAGCATACTATACTTATAATAAAATTATAAAGACCTTGACATTTAATCATGTTAGCCAGATACTCATATTTAAAGTACCAAATAATTAAAATATATTATTTAAATAGAAAAAGGATTATTTTTAAAGGAAATATATAAACTTTTATAATACCTTCTATTAGTGAATCATTATCTTTTTTAATCATTTAATAAATATAATCATCATTTTATCTTTGTCAGGTAATTTCCTCTAACAATAATTAGATCTTCTTTGTGGAATACACAGACCACATTAATTTCAACAATATGTATATATAATATGTTGCAGAATGCACTATTGTGCTATGTATAATAATATATATGAATAATAACTTTGTTTGAAAAGAAAATACCACATGATTATAACATCAATTAATTATATATTATTTGTAATTAAAATTTGATGGATGGCAGAAGTTATGATTATAAATATTTGAAGAAATATATAGTGGAATGCTCATTAATGAAATTTCGATGAGAAGTTTTTGTTATAATTATCAAACTATTTCAATTATTATCATGTAAACATTAATACTACATAATACAACAACATACATACCACTGAAGAGCTCCAATAAGATCGAAAGAGCTATAGTATTTGGAGAATTCAAATTAAAAATTACAATTATAACTTTATAATATATTTTACTACATTTGACCTAATTTTATTTATTTACATTTTTTATAATCAGTCATATGTACTCTATTTTTAATAACTAACAAAAAAATATTAAAACCAGTTCTCAAACATTATTTGAAAATAATTTATATTTCTTTTATTTTAAACTTTTATAGAATAATAACAGCAATTACACTATTTCTATAATTAGTCATATATTATGCTAGTAAAAGTTTTTTATTAATAATATATAAACTGAATACTTCATTAACACTAATTATTACAAGTTTATTATATTGCAAATTATTATATACATTTTTTTCATTATAGGAAAATGAAGTCTCGATTGAACCTACTGATAAACTTACTTGTTTCGCATTAAAGACAGTTTTTTCTCATCTTTCTCAAATTGGCTGGGAACAGTAAGTAATGCAATGTATTATTATTTGATATATCCTTTATAGTTTAAATACTTAAGTCTACTTTGTGATCTTAATATTATATTATATAACTGTTTATGTTTTTATTCTGTTATTTTACAATATTTCTTTGCCTTCGAGGTTCCTTTATAATCCCAGGTTTTTATTTGTTGCTTTCTTTGTTCTCTGTACATAATTGTTTATTGATGTTTATTGTTATAACTGAATATAATTACTCAATGAATCTTCTTTCCTTCATATTAGTTCTTCGTTTTATTATGGGTGTTTCATAATTGTTTTCTTGAAGTCTGCATAATAAATTTATTTAACTGTCATTTCACAAAGTTTCTTTCAATCAGCATTGTCATTGTTGTAAGGCACCCCTCCTTGGTGTAGAATCTGCTTATACATCTAATTTGACTGTTCCTTCTGCTGGCTTTGGTTCCTATTCCATTTGTTAGGAATATTACCACACTCTAAGGTAAATATGATTTTCACCGTGTAGGCAATCACCCAAATAGCGCTTTGGACCATGGAACAAAGGGTACCTAGACCGAATTCACGTATTTCTTTTAATATAAATCAAATTCCATAAATACACCTTATTGTGATCACAAATGCAGAAACAGCGGAAAACTGAAACCGAAACAAAACTAAAAGCGCGAATTCCGGATATGTATGTTATCAATTAGCCACATTCTGAAACTAATACCAAACTGCAAAAATTAAAGTGAAACTAAACAATTATAGCGCTCGAAATGACTTACAATTCAATAATATACTTTAATGTACTTGAATTTGTGTGTTTTTATTGAAATAAGCATAATTTTAAAAATATATCGTTAAAATAAAACGGTAACATATTTCTATTACCTTAAAAAGAAGAACAAAATGGTTTCTATAATGAGTCTACTCTAAAACTTAGATAATTTATTGTTTCTTGTATTTTTTAATACTTAAATTTTCTTCACCTAAACAACATGGCTTCCTTAAATGTATGTGTCTCGGGAAACATTTTATTATTTGAATCGTTTTATTTCTTTATCACATTCCAACAGTGTCTTTGAGTTGAACGCCTCACTGGACTCTGTAGCTCTAACATATACTGACGCCAGGGCACGGTCACATCGGCTGGCGTGCAGTTTCCCCGGCAACTATCCAAAAGAGCCAATCAAGAAAGTTCTTGTCGACCTGCCTGCACAACCTGCTCATTGGAATCAGGTGGTGAGTGATGAATGTGGGTCACTCTAGGGCTTTGTTTTCTTCCCACATACTTTTAGGATATAAGCAATGGAATGCATTGTTAACTGATACATAACTATAAAATGAATACACTATTGTGTAGTTTTCAAGGCGATTATAAATATCTCACCAGTTTTCTAATCAGACACTTTGTTAACTGTCTGACAATTTATTGAAAAATATGTGATAACTATTATGCATTACATTGATAATAAATTAAAACGAATCAGTTTTTAGCCTATTCTTGATCACTATCGTGACATCATAATAGGCCTAGTTGTCAATATTACGCTAAACAAATTATAAAAGTTTATAAGAATGTAAGTAATAAATTAAAGTTTACGGATGTTACAAATGTTTAAAAGAGACTATTTTCATTCAATTTTGAGTCATTTTATATTGTTCTGGAGTATATTCGATGAAAATCTATGGGATCGAAAGTAAATTTAAAAATTAGGCAGATGCTGAATATTTCAAAACGACAGACCTAGAAGGTTTTGATTAGTAAATGATGAAACACTGTTGGGTCAATTTGACCCCCTTTTGTGCTTTTAGAGTCAATTATACGATTGATAGTAGGTACTATTATATAGATGATATAAATAATATAGCTATACATAATACTGATATATAGTTTGTCATATAATATCAATGTTGACATACTTCTCAACGTCACTCGGACAAACATACTCTAAGTTAGAACCAATTGCAGCTATTTTTTGTTGTGTGCTTTTATTGTTACTATCGAAAAGTTTATAAACAGCGTCATTGCCAGTATCTACTTTTTTTGTCTTCATATAAAATGTCGTCAAGTGACTCCTCATATCTATAATTATCTCCTTTAATTTAATCTAAATTCCTATTCAAAATTTAATTGCTGCAAATAAATTGAAATATCAAAAAAATTATAGGTGGAATTCTTCACTCACTCAGACTGTTCATTTTCACAGTAGACAGAAAAGTGTCCTATAAATAGAAGAGATACAAATTATTTAATCTGAAACACTTATTGTTATTAAATTGAAATCCATATTATAAAACGTATGCTACTTCAGTTTTTATTTTACAGAAATTTGCATACTCAAAAAATAATTTAATTTTGAGACTTCTAGTTTTATATTTGAACTAGGTCTTTTAATTTTCTAAAAATTACATAAAAATGTAAAATTATATTTGGAATTGTAAATATATATTTACTTTACATAATAAGCTATGCATATTTTTCATAATGAAATAATAACTTAAAATAAAAGGTGTCATAAAGTATCACATTTAATACGTTAAATTTATTTTATTCTAAATGTAATTTTTCTGTTTTACATAACTATACTTAGTAATATCACATATAGCATTATCGTATATGTTAACCCTCGATTAATTTGAAGACGATAGAAATGATATACATTGATGACAATAATACACCAATAATGACGTTTAATGAAACGATAACTGCTGCCATATCGGCTCACTGTTGTCTTCATTAAAGACCCTATTTCAAAATAAAGATTTACAAAAAAGGGTATTATAATCGGATATAATTATTCTATGTTCGTACAAATTTTCCGTATCTATATCTTGTGCCAAACATGCATTGACTTAGTCTATGTTATGGTCAATATCTTTCAGTAATGTTTCAGAGGTCCGTCACACCTGTCACCTCCCACGCGTTTATGAATGACGCAATATGGATGTTATAGAATCATATTGCAGTGATTTTGTAAATTGTAAAATTTTGAACTAATTCATATAATTTGCTTCTCTATTATAGTAAAAGTTTAATTATATATTTAGTACAATAAATTATTATGCATTCTACATTTATTTCAGCATCATATAAAAAGACAATATACAATGTTTTTAAAATGGTATAATTCATGACGTACAATATTTTAAAATCCATTTTAAATATATATCTAACACCAAAGTTAATTTATAGCAAAAACAAGAATTGCAACAAAAATTAACCTATGACATTGTCGATTTTTCAAAAATTTGTAGCAATGCATTGCTATGTTTTAAAATAAACGGTAGAACTTTTCGCGAACTTCATCACTATTTGATCTAAGCCTACACTTTGAGGGATCTTTTAGACCGTTTAAAAGTTAAGATGGTTCATTATAAAGCATGGCAATGTTTTGTAACCATTTTTTAAATCCACATACAAAGGTTCGAGAGATGGCCGTTGGTATGTAACACATTATGTAGGTGTGTGTACAGCGATTGCTATGTTGTTTCCATAATATGTATTGTTCTATAGTTACTTTTTAGGTTATTAAGTATAGCCAGTTTTATTTATTTTTGTTATTCGTATTTGTTTATATGATTATATTTAACAAAATTCGTATCCAGTCAAAGACGTGTCTTGAAACTTGTTACCTAGATATATAGTTTTGTTAATAAATGTTGTATAGATTTCTCTCTTTCTTTATATTTATTCAATTGTCTTGTGTATTATTGCCATAATTTGTGACATTATTATTGTTCATATTTGTATTAACAGGCTATCCTTAATAAAATAATTAATGCAATCTATATTTATTTCATCATTCATATTGGGATAAACTTTTTAACGATCACAAAGACTTGAAATTGAATCTTCGCATCAGTATATTTATTTTATATTTTTTAATTATATCTTTTAAATAAATACAGCACATATTTACATTTTTATCATAATTATATTCCAATTTTACTACAAAATATCAGAACCACGACATAATTGTCTGAAATTATTCAAGGACATTATGTGATATTACTAAGTATGATTATTCAACAAAAAATATTATTACAAACAAAAATTAATCCACAAATGTATAAATAATAATTTTCATAATTTATAGATTTTATAGCTTTTTTATTCATAATTGGGTAATCCCGTATTTTTCTCAAAAAATGAATAAAAAATTCAAACTCAAAAGTAGAAGAATTTATTTTTAATTAAAAAATTGATTAAAACATTAAATATGTAATAATATTATTTATAATATTTAATAAATAGTTCAAATGTTAATAAATGTTGGTTAAGACTTTTATGAGGAAGTGAATTCCAAATTTACGTCGAAACTTACGTTTGTCACACATCCCCAAGTTCTCAACATTCTTAGTGTGAACATCTGCATCATGGGGATCAACTAAGTTTAATTAATGTACAATATCTGCACGGGTATAACCATTATTGTACCATAAGTCGATGTTTGCAAACACTGCCCACAAAGGTTTATATTATTTATTATTATTATTAAATTTTATTTTTTCATAATTAAAACTAAAGTTTTACTTAAATAATATTTTTTAAGGAATTTTTGAGTTTACGAACGTAAAATACGTACGGGATTACCCATAATAGCTTATGTATGCGCACTCGAATGACATTGGCTCATGTGTAGTACATAGTTATCACGAATATTTGCTCTCATAACAGTACCTGACGTTGTCTGGCTTAAAATGTTGTAGAAATAAACAAAAAATATTTATGGCTTGAATTTCTATTTTGAATTAATAGATTTGCCTAGTGATCAATAAAGATTATATGTTTTATGCATTTTATTTATACTATTAATTATGTATGATCAATTAAACATAAACCAAATCTGATAAATAAGATCAGTACTCCCTGCCATACCCGAATATTATTTATTTTAAAATAATTGTTTTGATTGTTTATATTGACGAATTTGATCAAAATTGTAAAATAATACGAAAGTTTCCAGCTATTTTGAAGTTAAGTATTACAGAAGTTAACGTCTGATTAGCAAATCTGTGCACAACACTCCTAATTTTAGCCACTCAAATGTCATGTCTTCTGCTACAGACCGATATACGCAATCTCTACGCATCGTTCTGTCAACATGTGGACTCTCTGCAGTCCCTGTTCGACCAGTTGAACTCTCTGGACAGTCAGACCTGGGTCCTGGAGTGTCAAAAAGGGGTGCGAAGAGCCGAGGTGAGCCGGCGAATTGCTCTCGGTAAGTACTGTGGCTTGCTGGGTTATACATTCCACCTTTTATGTTCATATTTTTATCTAATTTATGTTATATTATTAAGCTATTTCCAAATACCATAAATATTTTAATCTTTGAAATCAGATAGAAATTTGACGAAAGAAATCGAGCAGATATATTACGTATTTATTCCTAGTGAATTACAATATATTGTTCTTTATGTGTTTATTTATAAATTACATATTTTTCAATATATTATTATGTAATACAATTATTGTAATTTTTTCAGACTGTTCGTATTTATTCACACAGTTAAACAATCGTAAAAAAATCAAACAACAATACAACTCCAAACTACCAATAGTAGAAACACAATAGTAAATTAGTCTAGAATGTCGTCTGGTTAACATATTATTTAAAAAACGGCTTCATGATTTTATAAATAAAATTTCGTTATATAAAAATTTCGTAATTAAAAAAATCAACATACGACAGATAACGAGATAACATATGTGTGAGATGTCGAGATTTGTGAATTCTTTTCTCTAATTCTATTCAATTATTTAATCATGAGGAATTTTTTAATAAAATAATTTATATTAACTGATCAAAACATGTACATATGTTTATCGTATTTTAACTCTAAAAGCACGTGTCAAATTGGCCGGGTGTTTTAAAGGCTATCGTTGTTAAATTTTCAATACCTGCCAATTTCTGTTCATAACCACTTCACAAGCGCGTAAATTACATAAAATCTATTTTAGAAATTTTCTGATTCAATATATTTATCGTGATAAAAACTTACCATGTGAAATTCCATTTAGCTATATAAACGGCATTCGGTCAACGCAGCATCCATAGCTTGTTTAAAAGATTATTGTCAACTTCGATAAGGTTGTCATACATTAATAATAATAACATGCTCTTCTGGTCACTGTGGCAACTAGCTATGTTTTATTGATAACAAGACCCAGTAAATGAAATGTTCCTCGTTTTTTAGCCATTTAAAAATTTATAATCTACATATTGTAAAAAGTTTATAGCGAGTATCATGATTATCTTGTAAACCGGTATAATTACAAACCGGTAAACTGCCGCTGATGGTCCAAAGTCCCGCGCCATTGTTTCAGTTACACCTATTCTTCTCGTTTTTATTATAAATATCAGTTGTTACGCGTGTTTTTATTTATGATCTGACCTGTCCCCATTTATTTGATTTGCCATCTATTGTATATGTGAATATTTTTAAAATTAATATTTGTTGTTTGATGATAACATGTTGATGTTTTATGTTGAGGAATGAATAGAATATAATCATTTACTATTATGCTGCAATTGTATGGACAATTTTATTTTACTTCTTTTAAATTCTGCCATGAACTTTACTTTAATTTTATAATTAAATTAATAATACTTAAGTTTTTAATAATATTTAAAAAATGCATTTTTCTATTCCTAGCCTTTCAGAGACCATCCCCATTATAATATATTGCTGTGTTTTTTTACTGATCACGTAACAAGTAAATTTTATAATAAGTATAGTAAAAAGAATATATTTGCATTAAGTACTATGATATTTGAGTCAGAGAAACACGTTGATGAAATTTATTTGCGTCGTAATAACATGCCATATAATTGACATAATAAAAAACATACTGCAATCATGGTAGTTGATTTTACCTCCAGTTATAGTCCTCAAATAGTAACTAATGATTTTGAACTGCGATTATAATTATATTAATAGATGTAGTTATTTTTAAGATAAAACAACTGGTGTAATCATATATGTTTTTGTGGTCGGTACTTGTAACCAGTGGATGTCATTAATATTATGTGTCCTATTGAATTGATTTCTGAATTTGCTCAATTTTCTTCACCGTTAAAAATGTCTATGTTTAATGCCAATTTCCTTCAACATTAAAAAACCTATTGGTATATATTAGTTAGTATATAGAAGATAATTAAATAGGATGAAATGTTTTTGACATTCTGATTTCTAGTATTTGAAAACGATTATTCACCTTTTGAATTCACCTTTAGATTTCAAATTGTCAACTATTATAAACACATCGGAACTAGTTTAGTAACTATGAAATGTCTTGTAGCGATTATTGTTTTTAACTTTTTGAACTAATGTTCATTTGAAAACTTTTACCATATATTACAAAGTATGTTGGCCGAGAAAATTTTTTATTAAACACTATATGCTTTATACTTAAAAGTGTGTTTAAGGTGATCCACACATACGGGTTTTTAAGCGTTTTTAGTGATAAACATGTGTTTATGCGTTTATGGTACTAAACACATGCTTGTCACCAAAAAACGCATAAACACAATAATAAAAAAACCTTTTCGACTACGATATACGAAGACATTAAAATGGTTTATTAAAGCAGTTTAGGTGAAGTAAGTTGAAACTGAATTAAACTTCTGCCAATTTACTGTGTAATACGATAAAATAAAACTATTACCTGCTTAAAAGGAAACATATTAATATACTATGACGTAGTCTCTTGTTTAAATGCAGTGCAGTGAAAATGCGTATAAAATAGGATAAAATTCAATCACACTAACCATGATTACATAATTATCCAACTTTTTCTACTTATCTAACCTTAGTAAAATGTTATGTGACATATATTATTTTAAGTGAATCATAATAGTCCATGTATACTTTGTTTCTTATAATGTTATGGAAATCCCATGAAAGAAAATCACATGAATATTTAATTCAACTGAGACGACTATATTGCGTTCCTGTCGTTCCTATGCACTGCATCAGTAAATTTCAGAGACAAATTTCATGTACTTCGCGCGCCTGTGAAGCGGGAATGCTTGCCATGTAGGACTTTTTGTCCGATTAAGAGAGAATTTGCTTGTGAGCTGGGATTGCTTGGAAAGTGGGAAACTATGCTAAAACTGTTTTTTTACTTATTTTTTTTCATATCCAAACTCATCTATGGATTCTTTGAACACAATCACAGTGCATCCCATTCATGTGTCTCAAACTAGTTCTACCAATATTGGAATTTGTACAATTCATCGAAATAACCATTATGATTCAATCAATCCATTGAAAACAGCAATCAAATCTACAACGCTACCGTTGACTATTCCTACCCAAATTGTGAACAAATCATCTCATACAATTAACACTGTTCCCAAAATTCTTATTACAAACCATGGCTATCTACACTATAGATAGCCATGTTACAAACCGATGAACTCGCAGCAACATCCTCCACTTTTTCTTCTAGAATTATCTCAATTAGTTAATCCTGGCTCAATCCTGACATTTCTGATGATATCGTTAGCATTCCAAATAACGTTTGTTATCGTCACGACAGAATTAATCGACTTGGGTGATTGTGTTTGTCTCTATATTTAAAACCTTCTAGTCGTTTGCATCTACTTTGTCCATAAATAAGTCTTTACAGAATCTTGATTCCTTACTGTCGCACAAAGAAACGCTTACATTCGTTTATCCCATGAATAAGCATTTTGTACAATAACTCTTTACAATATATTCCTTCCTGATCTTTAAACTTTTATGTATAGTTCGCTATATCGAACACGCCCCCTCCTACTCCCCTCTTCTCCACATTCTTATTATTTACATTATTTTTATTTTGTTTATAAAAATCATATCTTCTGCACTCCTACCCCCCGCCCGCCCTCTCTTCCAGCTTTTTTTCTCTCTCTCTGTACCTTTTTCATTTGTACAGAATTTAAATAAATTTAAAAATATATATTATTATTATTAAATAGTAGATCGTCTGATGAGATAGCAAATTATATATTTAAAATCTCCGTGAAAAACTTTACCACACACAATATACTAAAGTGATAGTCAATATTTAGCTGCTTACGTTTAATTAATTACGATAGGTAAATTTAACCCCCCTGTGGCTAAATATTCTGCCAAGGTATAGCCAATTATTCTATTGGTTATGTTTACCATCTTTAAAGATCATTTCAAATCTATTCGAATCTTCTTCTTCAACTCCTCAAGTTAAATTTTGTTTCGTCAATTTTCAGGCGACTATGCCTCTCTCTCGGTTGAGTTGGATGTGACCAATCCGATGGGTTTTCCTTCACTGCAGTTCATGGGTCCTGATAAGGTGGTCGATCAGTTAAGGCAGCGTGTGGAGGCGTATCGTGCCGAATGGTATGAGGAGAATGAAGAATTAATGCTAATATGTGTCTTATCCAATCGATCATGATTGGTGGAGGAGTAAAGAACTTAACATGTTAACCGTATTTATAATTCTGTTTTGATTTAAGAGTATATAAATATATTATAAAATATACAAACATATTTCATTTATCAATTTCACTTTATTTTATATTTGTAAGCAACAAAAAAATTAAAGAAATATCTGAGCATTTGTATAGCATTATTTAAAAAAATTATACACATAGTAATATCCTACACTGATAAGCATTAAAATTATATAATTGTGTTATAATTGAGTTATATTATAAATGGTTTGATTTAATTGATTAAATTAGTTTGATTTACTTACTTTTAATGTACTTGTTTTTTATGCTAATTTAATTAAATTGGGGAAACTAAACTATTTACACAGCTTAAAATTAGAAATCATATTCGTCTCAAGTAAAAGAATTTAATGAAAAAATAAGACAATTATTCTTCAGAAATGCTTCAACTTGAACTGACTATTTAACTACTTGTTTAATAAATTCTACAGTTAAAATATTGACTTGGCGCCTTTAAATGCTCAGCATTTTTTGTTGTGGTAAACATCTTCTTTTTTAATGAAAATGGTTTACCAGAAATAATGTTTGTCTTGTTTGACAATCATCTGTTATGCTCGGGTTATTATTTTATTATATTACTACATTTTGGAATGACCAGGTGAGCCCCGAGGTGTTTATGGCAACCACAGAGAAAAGTGGTCTAACTTCATTGGTTTAAGCTGTAGAAGATTGTTTCCTTTGTGAAATCAATTTGAATTGTTTGGTTTGGTTTGTTTAATCCATGTTATCATGTATCACGACGTGGTTCCAGTGTTGTTCGACAGTGGCCAGCCGAAAATGTTAAAAATCAATTTCCATATTCTTTGTAAACAAAATGAAATAAAGTTGAGCAAAAATTGATGCAATTGTTTGCGTTGGTATGTATGGTTATAACCCTGTGCTTTTCAAAAAAGAGGGCCAGAATAAAGTTTCTCAACAATAATTTGTTAAAAACAAAATGAATTAGATCATATTAAGTAATAATCTCTTTATTAAAAATGTTGATGTATTTTTTTCTTAGAAATCAAAAAACTTATCAGTTAAAAATTGAAATTTTATTTTGTCTAATTTTTTTTTCGCATTTAAGAGTCAAAATTATTTCTTTTTACATGTAGTTAGTACATAATAATATATATAAATATTTATTTGTAACATGAAACAATTTGAAGCATTAATGCTATTTTCATTAATATTTTATACACTAATTTCTCATTGTCTGCTTGATATAATTATTATACTGTCAGGTGTACCACCGATTCCGCATACGAGAATCTGACGCACTGCCTGGGAGTCACATTCCCTACGAAAGAGACGGCTAACCTGGAGGTAAGAGTGCCCCGGTCAAAGGTGACAGTTTCATGTCTCGTTTCCGACAATACAGGAAGTGGCGGGTTTGTTCAACTTCTGCCTAGATGAAGACGGAAGTTTTGATATTGTTAAAGAAGACTTGTTAGTATCTTTTGCTTCTCGGAGAATACTAACCCAGTAGACTAATTTAATTATTGTTTTATTAATTAAAAATGGCTATTCAGGTAATTTTTATTACAAAAATTTAAACCCTTTACCAGTGTTAAGAAAAAAAGGAGTCCCTCTCCTATTGATCTGAAATTATTGAACTGTCTACATAGATTTAAACTATACAAAATAACTAAGTAAATATAGTAACGGCCGACACGTTAAACCTATATCATCCTTTATAAAAATCAAACATAGTTACATTTATATAGTATCACATGATATTCATTAATATTGATTAATTTTCATTTGAAAAATATCGAGCATTTGAGTCTCATACTAAAAATGTTCAACTAGTTATCTATCTAGTCATATAGACTGATTATTATGTTTATAATATCCGATTGCATACTGAATATTCTTGCACACTTCCAAATAGAAAGGTTTATTAAATTTGGCTAAGTTCCCTTTTTTTATGGTTTTATTTTTAATTTGATTCAATTGTAAATTAGTATATCTTGAAAATAATTTAGTTTAAATAATGCCTGCCATCTAATTTCCTTTAATATTTAAAAACTGGTTAATTCAGAATAAATATATCCATAAATTCCACTATTAAAAATATTTTTAATAAACAAATAAGGATTAGAATGTATATTCGAATTATTATAAACTTATCTGTTATTGTTTAACAGATTACATCATTTATTAATTAAAAGCAAATACTAAAAATAATAACGCTCTAAATTGAAAGATTTAAATGATAGCATCTACAGTTTATACGAGTAGGTATTGATTCAAAAGTTACTGTTAAATTTAATTTTATATGTGCGAAAAATGTATATTATGTGTATAAAGAATATATAACAAGAATATAAACAAATACAATATATATATATTAAGAATGATTAAAAATAATGTTACATTTATTTACGAATTGTTTCTTCATTTCGAAATACTAGTAAATTTAATCTTTAAACGATTATCTCAAATTCACAAATGGTTTATATCCCTGACGTACTCATCGCTAATGTTCCCGAGAGCGTATTTATTGTGCGAAAAAGTTATTTTATTGTTTTTTATTAAACATCTTTTATTATCATTGCATCTAATCTCATTCAAAATTTCGGACTATGTAAATGTAAAACTATAAAAAAATACTATTTCAAAAATAATACTCCTAGAACGTTTTCATTGATGCTAGAAAGTAAATAAATATTATGTCACACACAAAATGTAGCACTATAACTTGTTAGTTTAAGTTAGAATAACATACTTTTAATTTTTTTAACATTGCCTTGTTCCTCTGAAGATACCATAAACATTTGTTCATTGACTTTTAAGGACCTTTTTTCTACAAGTTATTGCTTATTGTACAATATTTGCGGTTAAATGTGACATTAAAGTTCCGTGTACCCCTCCTCTTCAACCCTCATCTTCGCTCAGGATATTTTCGCCGTTTGCAGCATCTGTTTGTCGTCCAACTTGGAGGGTCACTATCCAACTCTTACATGTGACAACACTAACTGCCGTCAACTCTTCCACGAAACCTGTGTCCACGAGGTACCCTGCTCACTAAATTTATATTCCTCTCCGGGTTTATTTCAAAGTTCGGTATTTTTATTGGGGGCCTTACTGTGGGGCCTTACTATCGAAAGTTGGCTGAGATATGTTAAACTGTAATTTGAATATTGTGTTAATTTTCTTACATTAGCGTCACATAATCCCGCTAACTGTATACATCTCTAGAGTCTACACTAGTACTGCAAAATTCTGCCAACACCTCAGCCAAGGAAATGTGTTTCACTAGTTAGAATGAATCTATACATTTTAATCGAATTGCTCTAATGAGACCGCAAGTACATTTATTTACATCGTAAAATCAAATTTCCACATTTCATTGTTTTAACATAATGGTTTCAATCTTTTTAATATTTTTAAGACCAACTAGTAAGAAATAACATATCACATCTAAAGTGTAAACATTCAATTTAATAGATTTAATAATTTATGGTAAAATGATACTAAAATTCTGACGTAACTCAATTTTTGGCGAAAATAATTTTTATATTTATTCGACTAAGCATTTTCTATGTTGAAAAGTATAAGCGCTAATGTCAAAATGTTTTTCGAATTAAACGAAGTATATATTATACCATATTAATACATATTATTTAAATATTTAAATGGCTCCCCTGAAAAGTTGAAAAAATATTATTTATGTTTATGCTCGAGACACAACTCGTATATTTGTGATGCGGTACCGATTTTTTCCTATATATATATATATGTACATGTAAGCTGTAAGCTGTATTTGATTGATAATTGTAATTCAAACGGAACAAGCCTAAATTTTGGTTCTATTTTCAAGCCTAATTACATTCCATTAGTGCATTATTCGAGTACTAAACGTTCAATAGTTTCCCTGATTTCTGCACTTTTTATTTTAAATTGTGATTTCTCTACTCAATACTGAATAAATAGCTATCTACGCCCCTGTAGTCTATAAATAAAGTAATAAACCTTGAAAATAATTACACAAGGTCAAAAGAATAAATAAATTATAAATGAAAAACTAAAAACAATGAATATATAAATATATATATATATATACAAATTAAATAAAATAGATTTAATGTTTAAAATAGATATTCAAAGAGAACAATGTTTTTAAAAATTGATAAATATTAAAAATTTATAAAAAAATATCTCTCCTTAGGATCTCGTTTAGGTACAATTGATTTGACTCGATTGATCTAATGAAGGTATCACGATAACCTCTCCTACCTTCATTGGGCCTTGGGCTTCCAGAAGACCTGTTTGGAAACTAGTTGGGTGCTGCGCATGCATTGGACGATGAATCGTATTTGCATTTTTTGAACAACGGCGGAAATGTTTAATAGACCATCGTTGCTAATGTGATCTTCATTGTACTCTCTAATTTTATTTATGATTATATTACGATCGATGTAACACTTTTTCATCTAAATTAAATGTTCTAAGATTTGAACTTACGTCAGGCCCTATTATAAGAAAGGGTTTTGTTTTTAATGTTACATCTTGCTTATTGTACAAACATACGTCATTTACAGTAAAAACTTAAAAAAATTTAGTAAGAACCATATTTAATGAGAGTAGCTGTGTGCCAATGGAATACTTTTCACAAAATTCAAATTATTTTTATTGATATAAATTAAATTTTAGGCCATATTAATGCTACTCTTAACAAAGTATAGCCTACTTCAATTAAAGTATATGGAATTTGTGCTTTCTTTCCAGCATTATTTGTCTATATTATGAACTTCTGAAAGTTCATTAGTCTTTAATTAGAATATGTGTTTCCAAATCACTCGTCTACTTTTAAAGATAGTTGAAAAAAGGATTTGTAGTTTCTAGATTGTTCAACTTCCATTTTCTTTTAAATGTATTTTGTTATAACTGTATTTCTGTATGTACAAAAAAATTATTTGCACTGGTTTATTAATAAATTCATTCGTACATGTAAAAGTATAAAACATAAAAAGAATTATTAAATATACTGCTCTTGTAAAATTAACCGTAAAAACGAACATAAATATAAACAGACTTAAATAATGATTGGAATAAAATTAACATACATGGTGAAGACAAAAGTTTAGCAATGTAAATAGCACGGTATGCTATTAGCTACTATATTAATTATACTCACTAAAAATCACACAAATTATTTAAATATGAGGTAAGAAGTAAATCAAACAGTTCAAGTATTTTTATGACGGTTTTTTTTTTAGTGTGATTTTATACTAGATTACGAGAAGTTAAGATATTATAGTCGACTTGATTCGGTGTGTTTCAATTCCGGTAGTATGTGTCCTCTGGCAAGCAGCTGTGTATGTTGTGATTTTTGCACCTCTGTTTATTTGCACCATTCGTGCCATTCAGACCTTCGATTGCCAGAAATCCTATGAACGTAGTGTGTTAATCAGAAATTTGTTATCTTTTCACGCGCTTTCGTCAATTTATATTTTCAATTTCGTGTAAGACTTTTTTGAATGCAACATTTTTATTAATGTTAAGTTTTCCTTGGGATAATATAACGATAAAATGTAGTGCACTTAATTTCTTTTTATATTAATAGCGTTTTTTTAAATGTATATCTACTTTACAATTGGATAAAATATTAATTTGTTATTATATATATGTTTTTTAATTTTGTATAATTTGGATTACCGTTATTCATGTCCTGTGTAACCAAGGTTCTGGTACCTACTCTCCTAAACAATAAGAACACTAGTTTGGAATTTCTAAAAGTAGGCCGAAGTTGTTTAAAATTCCCTGTTTTTATTTCTATACATTTTTCATTAGTTTAAAAATGTCATCTATTTTCTATTTTGAAAAAAAATTGCACATGTATCTATATCTACATTTAAGCATAAGCCTACAAATTGCCGTTTTCACTTTAATCTGAATATAATTCACACGTTAAAACATCGTACGACTTTATGGTTTGTGATTTGTCTTGTGAACTGTTTGAATATTATGTAACTATAATTGATTCATAAAGTAACAATGCACATAACCTAACAGTGTCATTCTTATCGTTTCAGTGGTTCAGCAGTCTTCCTAGTGTACGTCAAACATTCAACACATTATACGGAGAGTGTCCCTTCTGCAATGAGGTCTGTATTTGTAACCTTTTTCACACTCTTTATATAGTAAAATAATGTATATTCATTTAGCATCTCGTCTGGTTTCTATCAACTCCATATTTTTTATTTCAGAACATGTCCGTAACTATTCGACTAAAGAAATGAAGACATTCAACTCAAGCTGTTATTGTGTTTAACTAATAATATATTTTGTTAGTGACTCGAGATTTAGCATGCTATTTCAAATAATTCAATTATATTGATTACCATTTTCATTCAATAAAATACAGTATTACCTTCACCATGACTTCCATAAAATGAGTTGCAATATGGCATTTTTTATTTGGGACGTACTCGTGGCGTACTAGACGGTGCGCTATGTAATGTAGGTACTAACTGATCATCAACTCCTCTATTTGAGATATAGAACGGGGTGAATCTGCCCTATTAACCCTAACAGCACCAAGCGTTTTAGGAAGCTTATTTAGCCAGATGACGTGGATTCAAGTATTCTATATACATAATTATAATCATTATGGTATAGTTTTTTTAATCGATTATAAATAAATCATTAGTTTCTAATCTATCGTTTAGTTAGCTGTAGTGACATGCGCTAATTTGGACAAAATAAACTTTTTGCCTATATTTGATAAGTAATCAAATCGTACTAGTCATCAACACACTCTATTTTTGCAGAAATGTTATAAAGATGTGAGTGATCAATAAAATATTCAGACAAAAACTTAAATATTTTTTGATACAGACAATTTTTAGTTCAATTTGAGCTCGTTTTGAATTACGTCTTCAAGTTCTCTAATATATTCTATGAAAATATATGGAATCTAAAGTGCATTTAAATTTCAGAACGATAAACTTAGTAGATTTTGAGACGTACATAATCAAGCATCAATTGTTCATATATTTTGTTTATGGACAATATGAAGAAAAACAGGGAGCAATTTTTAAATGAAGCACGAAACCATTAAAATTTATAATTGGGCACGTTTATCATATACATGTAATTGGTCCGTAACCCAATTTCATATCAGTCTATACAGAACATGTAATGATTTCGAATGTTTTTAAGCATTAAAGAAATTTTGTGTGAAAATTTCATTAGCAGTTTCAGTAAATATATTTCTTATCTATGCGCTTTTCAGAGTCACTGTATGTTTGCTGCATACGTAGATTATCACATGGTTTTATGAACTAATTTAGGCAAAGTGTGTTTCTATTATGTTTTCAGTATTTTGAAAATAAATTCTCAAATATATGTTTTCAAGATGAGATTGGTTCCTTATCGTCCTTGTGTTTATAATAAAACGTTTAAACATGTTTGACGAGATGAACCGAACAAATGTCATAACATCAATTGTGGACAATTCCCTTACTAAAAAGAAGTACAAAATATTACCTTGTATTTACTCACTGAAACAATTTGACGGAGTTTAATTGTACGAAAGCTGAATACATTTTTTAATAACAGCTATTTTGTAAGTTATACCTTATTCTTGAAAATAATTAATTGTTATGACAAATGTTACTTGAATTGATTTTAATTTGAAAATAATTTATTAGACAATAACGAAGGAATTCTACTTATGGGGACTATAAACAGAATTTAGTAATTTCTGACTCCCCTAATTTGGAAAGACACTTCTCCACTCTTTTCGATTCCCAGAAGAGTAACATTTAGTAAGATTAGTTTTGAATTTTTTTATTTGGATTAAACCATACGTTTTTTAATGAAACATTTTATTGAAATCATGTTTGGTTCTGAATCTGGTTTTCAAAACTTTAAATGCTTTCAAAACAATTATATTTTTGAGTTTATGTGTAAAAAACGACTGGATATATAGAATTTAATTATAAAAACTGAAATACTAAAATTTATAAAGGGTATAAAGTGGTTTTATTGTACATTTATATCGCGAGAGAAATTTTGCAAAATATTTTGTGATATACAATATATATATACTATGTGAAAACTTAATTTTTTATTTAAATGTTATATATTATTGACTTACTTTGTTGATTATTTATTAATAGGGTAAAACAAGTGATATAGCAGTTGTTGTTTATTATTATATAGATCCATGAAAAATCTCACAAAATAAGTAAATGATCACACATCTGTTGTTTAACATATCATTAGAGCGAGATTTACAGACTCACACCCGTTTCTCCGCTGTAATCATTAAGGATTATATTTCCCATCTTTAGTGAAACTGAAAACAGCGATATAGGCTACAAATATCTGCGTATCGTGTCAAAATGAAAACAATTGTCGCAAAATTGCATATAAACTGAATATTGTAAATAATTTAGCAGCAATTAATAATTTTTGTGAGATATTTATTTTTATTTATATGGTGTTGATCGTAAAGGTTTCCGCGGTGCGAAAGTTAACACAGTAATATACTAATTTAACCTATAAGTTAATAAAATTTCAGCAATAATTGTCTCGAAATATATTTGTAGACAAATTAGCGTTTGCATATAATTTTTTATTTATACAGTTTTATAATTTAATTTAAATAAAAAATAAATAATTGGAGATCAAATCATTTTATTTACAAATATACGATTAAATAATTTTAAAAATAAATTCCAATAATTATATTAATTAATTAAAGAATAACTTTATTTACTTATGGACTTGAAAATCGATTGTTATTTGTGGTTACATATTATATAATAAATGGTATATTTACTACTATTAAATAGTGTTTTTAAAAATGCAACTATATAAATTATAGATATATACAAAAATATGCATCGACCATTTTTTAGCACTAACATATTATATTATATATTTTTCAATTGTAATATTTGAAATATCAACACTATATTACAATATTATAAACATTGCATCAGAAAAAAATTGGAATATTTCCCACATTTTATCACGTATACATATAAACATTTGTTATATTTATTGAGAATACATACATTTATATGTTTAATGTAGCCTATTATTATATAATACCATATTTTTAAATTGACTCAATATTAATTATATAATTCTGTATTTAATTGTGTTAATTAATCTTCAGTGTTATAAAGTTCATATATATCATAAGGCATATTTTAAATTGAAATATATATAATGAACAACTTAGGTTCTGGCATAGGACTACTTATTGTTGTTTTATTTCAAAAAATGAATATAATGAAAAGAAGATTATTTTGTTAAAAAAATAAGTCGTATATTATAGTTTTTCACAACGAAAAAGTATAGGACACGTTTTAGTCTTTCAAAAAACTTATAATAACATGTGAAAATTACGATTTGTAAGAAGGCACTTTTGATTAATATGTTTTAGACATTATTCAGAATTTTACCCGTTTCATATTGATTAATTTGCAATATGCTTTATACAGTATATTAAATATACCATTTTTAATAATAAAAATCACTGAACATTTTTGATAAAAATAATATATTGAGGTTGTTTGAGTAATTTTCATCAATCGCTTTTTGGGATAACTTACTATATGTATGTAATAAGGATGCAGTTTCACAAATATAATACGTAATACGATATAATATTCGAATAAAATATATTACGTTATTACTTATTTTAATATATAAATGCTATATATTTTGAAGAACACTTGCAAAAATAATATCATAATAAAAAAATAATATTCAAAAGTCCAGTAATAAGTGCAACAGTAA
>JAUZND010037891.1:28053-44867 GCA_034780555.1 Coelogynopora nodosa
CAATTTGTAAAATAAATTCGTTAACAATTTGTAAAATAAATTCGTTAACAATTTGTAAAATAAATTCGTTAACAATTTGTAAAATAAATTCGTTAACAATTGTTAAATATTTATTAAATACATTTAAACTATAGTTAAAAAAATTATTTACTCTTATATTACTTTTTTATGACTTATCTCAGCTCATATAGGCAATCCAATATGTTTAAAAGAAGTCATGGAGATCTATGGTTAGATCAAGTGTAACCAATTTGAATCAAATAGGGTTAATTTAGGGTTGTAACTTTAATCTGGAGGAAAATCCGGAGGACAAATCCCAAGGAAATTTAACCTATTTTTCAAGGTCGTCAATGCAAAAGTATCTAAAATAAATCAAATTAATTTTAAAATAATCAAATTAATATTTAAAAACAAATGTAAGGGATTTTAGAATGTCAATAAAAACTGTCAAAATATGTATACATTTAAATTAATTCTGAAATATACAAATAAAAGAACGCTACATTTTTACAACATTGACTATTTTTACAATTAGTATTAATGTTAATAGTATTAGGAATAAAATGTGTGATGAAAATACCACACAAGATAAATCATATCTAGCCTATGCTGTAAATTATTATTATATATCTATTGGTTAATATTAGTCTATATCATAAAATGTAGAACCCAGAATAAGTTAAGCATAATATGCTTTTCAATTTCTATTCAATTGTATTTATTGTATTAAAATAGTTTGGGCCATAGAGTCATAGATAACTTGACTATAGTATGGAAAATAAATATTTTGAATATACTTAATTTAATGGCAATTGTCTATAGATCTTTATCAATTGCTGATAGATATTTATCAGTTGTTGATAGTCGATGGTTGTTTAGTAAATGTCGATAGATGTTTTTCAATTGCTATAGTCTATAAGTATTTATCTATTGTCCATGATTATTTATCATATGTTGATAATTATGTATCAATTGTCGATAGATATTCAAGAATTGTTGATATGTATTTAACCATTATAGTAAATCTACAGGTTTGCCATATAAATAATATAATAAGAAAGATATATTAGTAATCTTTATATATACAATATTAGTTATTAGTTGCACGTATAAGTTTATGTTAATTTTTTTAAGTGATATTTCACTTCTTTTTAAATGAAATTTATCTTATATAAAACCGATCATTTCTATAAGAATGCAATATTTAATTAGTGGAAGTTTTCATTTATGTCATCTATATTAATACCTTTAGCCGCGTCGTCAACATGAGGCTGGGGACTGAGGGTCGGGGAGGTCGGTATTTGATCTGCTCCGACAGTAAGTCCGCCTTGACTGCTTTGAGCAGCGGGACGTCTTGCTGTAACCCAGATATGGGTTCAGTGAAATCTTCTTTGATGCGGGTTGATGGCACGGTGGTCTTCCAGTGGATCCCTAACCACTACAGAATTCATGGGAATGAAGCAGCGGACAGGGAAGCTCGGGAGGCTGCTATCGGCCTGCGGAATGATGATGGGTCGCAAGACCCTGCCTCGGTGTCTCTTAGAGTGACCAGATCCTTCATTAGGAGAGCAGTCGTTGACCCTAGGTCGGCCCATGAGCGTATTCGCCTTGTGTTCACCGTCACGCCACGACCGGCGGGCTTTTTGCGGCACACTGAGACGATAATTGCGCAGCTCCGTAGAGGATATTGCCGTGTATTGGCGGCGTACCGAGCCAGCATGGACGCGGGGGTGCCTCCTACATGTCCTCATTGTGAGGAGGAGGAGGAGACTCTGGTGCATTGGCTCTAACAGTGTCCGGCGCACCTTGGCCTGAAGCTGCGGATGTTCGTGATGGGGAGGCCTCCCTTGGCCGTATTGGCGGAGGACCCCGTGGCGGTGGCCTCGTATCTGCGGGGGCTTCAGCTCCCCTGACGGGGATCCCGCCTGAACCAACTAACCAACCAACCATAGCAAGTAGTAATGTACATGCCAAATTAGAATAAGCCTATCATGCAACTCAATGTCATACAGGAAAATCTAAAAACCTATCAATGATGCGCTCAGTAGCTGCTAAACGGGCAAATCATATTATTCCAACAGAAAAAAACTAAATTTGTCAATGTTTTTGTCATATACGGTACATTCAATATCCAGATGTGTTTTTATAAAGTTTTGGGAAAGTTAAGCGGCGAATCAGGTTTTAAAATGTTTCGCGAAAATGATGTACTTGCACCATGTTCCTTGAATGGTGTAATGTCTGGAAAGCAGTTCAACCGTTGCAAAAGGCTACAGTATCCACTGTTGTACAAGGCACTGGTGACACTACTTTCAAAAAGTTCTTGTCGTCTTACCCGGACTCCCTTAATTTGAAAGAGGTACTGAAATCTGTTATTGCACACCCAATGAAAATTCACATGGAAAAAATTTGCAATTACGAATTCATTGAAACAGCTATCATAGTCCGAGAGCCAGATAACATTTATTTAAACAATCGCGATACAAAGGTTTTATGGTCATAATTGATGCTTTATGCCTATAGCGTCTCAGTAAGGTTGGTCTTAAGTTGCAGTTCCGTAGCTTAAGAGCCAGAGGGTTGGCCTGAAAATGCAAAAATTTTAATTTATTTAAAATCAAAACGTATCAGGCTGATAGTTTCTATAATGAAACTATTTAGTATACGAATAATAAACACCTACTTAAGACGTGAAAATTCCGTAGCTTTCTTAACTTAAGATCGGCCCTAAAATCGTCAATTTTGAGTTTTATTCATAATTCATGTAGTACGACTGCTTTTTTCGTAAATTAATATCTAAGATTCTCATCTATCATAATATATACTTAAGACGTCGATATTCCATAGCCTTCCCAACTTGAGACCTGATCTTATGGGTCAAGGTAAGGTTAGGTTATGCATGAAATGTCAATTTATTTATGGTTATTTTTATCATGAATTGATAGTAAAGAATCTCATATATCAGAATAGGTATAATACGTCGAAATACCGTAGCCTTAATCTTATTAATAAATGTAGGATAACAATTAGTTCATAAATCAGTTATTAGCAGTAGTGCAGTACTTTTTAGCCTAAGTGGAATTATAGTTAAGCCTGCAATATGAATCACAATATATTTCAATTCTCCTATGGAATGTTTTTGAATAAACTACAATAGTACCTACCATTTAATAATTCAACTCTGATATTTAACATTCCATATTCCGTAATCTTAAAATAGAACATTTTAAATATTTAATTATGTAAAATATATTATTTACCCAAATTACATAAGATAGTAATATTAAATAATGAATAAACAAATGCGAGCAATTATTAGTGGTATAAACAGTGGATATAAGTATACAGAACATGGTACATAAAATTGAGACAAGTAATATCGATGATTTGGCAAGGATTAAAAACATTTTTATTATATTAAATACAAGTCATAGGATATTGA
This sequence comes from Coelogynopora nodosa, assembly GCA_034780555.1. Lineage (NCBI taxonomy): Eukaryota > Metazoa > Platyhelminthes > Proseriata > Coelogynoporidae > Coelogynopora > Coelogynopora nodosa. The sequence goes on from JAUZND010037891.1 coordinate 31,490, forward strand.
TTAGTATAGCGAATGGCTGTTGTATATGTCTATGTATACAAGTCACATGATATTGATTATTATCAGTGTCATATTTTGAAATTTCAAATTTCAAGCATAGATTTAAACAAATATATAGCATTAATGATTTCAAGTATAAAACTTCAGTATCACATTTAGGAAAAATGGCGTTATTACTACAACAACGAATATCAGCAATACGCTTTTATTATCAAAATAATAGCAATGCTAGTGCCACTGCACAGCACATTGGAGAAGAATTTAATAGAAACGCTCCAGGTTGTTCAACAATTATATACGATTATAGTTAACAAATTTGAATAACTTGGGTCTGTCCTTGATGCGCCACGTTCTGGCCAACCTTCAATCATAAAGGAGCCTGATTTCAATGCCACATTGATGAGACATGTAGAACAAGGCGCTTCTGTTTTAACTCGCCGATTATCTCAACAAATCGCCGGAGATGGGGATTACAAGGTTACACGTTACAGTATACAACGCTTTGAAACGTCTGGGCTACAAGCACTACATACCACGTATCCTTCATGGGTTACATCAGGACGCCTTTGATCCCCGGGTAGAATTTCTTAGTCTTTTATGGATGTTTTGGTAGAGGATCTAAAGTTTACATCAAAAATCCTTTGGTCGGATGAAGCTATATTCAAGATAAACGGTAACATTAACAGATAATTGTGTTATTGGGCCTCTGAAAATCTCCACCACATTTAGAACAGGAAGTTAATCTTCCAGGTCTCGTTGTTTGGTGTACAATTTGGGTTGGTGGGATAATTGGTCCTTTCTTTTTCGACGATACAGTGTCAGGACAATCATATCTTGCCATGTTGAATGATTGGTTACGGCCCTAGTTGCAAGCTATAGGCTACCAAAACGAAACAGACCTCAATTATTTTAACAGGATGGTGCAGCTCCGCACTATTCTCTTATTCTACCTCGGTGGTTGGATAACAACTTCCCACTTTCATGAATTGGACGAGGCTGTTGGATGGAATGGCCACCACACTCTCCAGACAGGACACCCCATATTTTTTATGGGGATTGCTTAAGGACAACGTGTATATAGTAGAGAACCACGAACTCTTGGAGAATTACAGACTGCCATAGAAAATTCTGTAGCTGACATTGATGCTGACCTTTGTCGAAAATTTGTCATTACAAATAATGAAAATTACTTTGAAGCAGAATTATAAAATTGAAATAAGTATTTGTTTGTTTTCTACTCTACCCTATTTGTACCTAATTATGTAATACAAATGATGTAACAATGATCAATGACTTGTAGTTATTGTATGTAATAAAACTGTTTTTAAAATATTGCGTGGCTTTTTAACACCCTGTACATAGCAGTAAATAATGGCTTCATGAAAAGACATTGGAATCCAAGAGTAAATTTAAGACAATTTTTCCCATGATTTTGTACCAATGCTTAAATCAACATGTAGCAATACAAGGAAATAGGTAGATTTCAATAACCGTATTGTCAAATGTACATTTTATATAGAAAATGTGTTCAAAAAAGTCTATGTGGAATCAAGAGAAATATCTTCATCGTCAGATGATACTGTCAAATCTTCATCCTCTTCCTCTCCTTCCGGCAAATGGGCGACTAACTGTGTCAGTACCTGTGGCCCCTCAAACCAACCGATTTTATATGAATCATTGGTAATGATCCACCTATCATTGTGAGTTACTTTAGGCAAATACATGTTATGTGCCTGGGCCTACATGCGTGCAATGAAGAAGTCCGACTGATATGCTTCATCAATTCAGATCTACAAGGTGGTAGAATTCTTGAATCCACTCCTTTTATTTAGTGAATGGTTTTTTCGATGTGGTTCCAAAGACACGTAGAAATTGTTTGTACTGCAATTGATTAATGTCGCTGTCATGGGAATCCTTCGTAGACCTATATAGCTTGCAAACACTAGGCTCTTCAATAACTTTGAACATTTGTAAAGTGTGTGTGCCTGCTAATTCACTCAAAGCTTCTTGATATCTGTTCGACTTAGCAACCAGTGCCAACGCCTTTGATTTACTTTTCCGATAAAAAGCGGAGGTGTAATCGCATCTAGTCAGTGCATGTAAAGCTACTAGTACTTCACACATTTGAGGTCCAATGTCATTAGCGATAGCTGTCAGATTGACAAACCATGTTGTATTTTTTCTTGCGCATCCAGTTTGCATGAACCTTCTGCATTTGGCGATGTGATATAATATTATAAATGCCACATCTGTATCTCATGTACTTATGACAATATTTCCACCGTAACACGAAGAAGAATCATAAACACATGCAGACATATTTTAGTGTCGGCCTCATCGTGATTTGAACTTAATTATTTAACTGTTTGAACTTTCATTTCTCCTTCATGGACTGTTACAACCGGCAGGTATCCAAATGATTATTGGCATAAATACGTATCATGCGAAATATAATACGAAATCACATTATATTTACTAATTTAAAAGAATTAATTTTTTTAATATACGTATTCCCATTTAATAAGTTATGCTTTTAAATTGATATTATAAAAAAATTTATCATTTCCTACTAGAAAAATAACAAAATTCCATGACTTTCGATGACCATTTTTTGTAATGTCAACATTTTATAAATTCCCACACAAGTGTGAAACTTAGTACAACTAAAGTAATATAAGTGAAATATCAAGGTCCTATTGGCTTATTTCAAGTTGTTAAATTATATAAATGTAATCGGCCCAACGCTTCAAATTAAGGTATCAGCAATGCTATTTGAGAATATATTTAAAATATCACTTAATATATGTACAAAAATATGTGGTAATTAGTGAGATATTAATAGTATACAAACTTTTCCAGTAAACAAAATAGGTTTAACATCAATTCAAATTTATATAGCTAGTATATAAAATATAAAAAACCATAAATATATATAAATATTATCATGTATATATTTCTGGGTTATTTTAGTTAATGTAGATTTTTCATATTTTTAAACAATAGCATAAATGTTTTTTAATATTTTGATTCAATATGTAGCTATATGTTTATATATATATATTATGCCTAATTTCATTATCAATATTTGTCGTCAAAACTACTTGAACATGTAAGTTTGACATATTACACGTCTTCTTCAAGTATGGCCGTCGTTAAGCATTCTATTTATATATCCAATAAGCCATAATTGTCAAATCCTCAACAATAAGACTGACGGAAGAATGCGTACCCAACTCATCAAAAAATATACAAAATAAATTCACAATTACAGTATAGGTTGCACTAACATTGTTCTATTTACCATTTGACTGTATGTTTTAGTGACCTCACAATGGAAGGTAATAATATAAACATTAAAATTAAACTAAAACATCGGTCAAATTTTGCGATGGCGAAAGTTAAATTGCTTGTATTATATTTTTAATACTAATTTGTAATGTTGCAATGTAAATGAATATTTTTAAAAACTATGCATATTAAGACTGAAATCAAACAACGCAACTCAAAAAGGTGGAAAACATTGTTACATATGGCGAGATTTATTTATTTATAATTTTTTACAACAAATACAAAAATAACAATTGAATAGAATTTTAAAGCTTTACAATAATCGAAAGAAAGTATCCTGAATTTGGGCCTTTTACGATGTTTATAAAATGATACAAGTCTTTATCAATGCCCCCTCCCCCCTTAGTTAGTATATGATTAATAAAAAACTATATATGCCTGATTGCAGTTAAGAAAAGGTCGTATCTACCTCACGCAATCTAAGTAAAACAAAACCTAGTTGAGGATTTAGAATTTTGATGAAACTAGCAAAGATTATACCTCATTCAATTTTTATAATCTTGTGATCAGTAACGCGTCTAATAGTCTTTATCAGCATTTTTATACAATAAAGTTTTATATGATAACAAGATTAAAAAAATTGATTGAGGTATAATTTTTGCTAGTTTCATCAACTAGATTTATTGATATAAAAACTTAATTGGTATATATACCAATTAAGTTTTTATATCAATAAATCTAGTAATATACTATACTAGCCTCAAAAATATAATCGGATTATTTATGTACACAATATATGCTACTTCTATTGTAAGCATAGGCAGTGCAATTTTTTATTTACGTTTTATTATATGTTAAGCACTTTTATAGAGGATTTTGCATTTTATCAAAAATAATATTATTCCCGTTATCTATAGTTAGGAATGTAATGTTACTTCTTATAGAAACAGTAATGTTTATATATTTAATTGTAATTATCTTCATTATTCAATACATAACATAACCATAAATTACATAAAGTTAGTTTGATGGAAAATTGTATTATGTATTTAATTTGATAATTATGAATTCAAATTAGGTTAAGATTCCTTTTATAGACTATTTTATATACTATTTTATATATTATATACTATTTTATAGTCGCATGTATTATACATATTACAACATATAAAAAACATTAAAAAGAAACGTAACAAAGCATAAATACAAAGAAGCTGAACCATCGAAAAATATTAAAAGAACACCGATAATTAAATATTTAATTAAATATATTTATTGAAGAAAAAGTTAACAAACAATTAAAATGTTCCGTGATTCTATAATATATAATACCATGATTAGATAGTGTATTTAAACACATTAAGCTTTCTGTAACGGTCAATCGTAGAATAATTTGTTGGGTAAAAGCAGCGATGCATGCGCTCCTTACATGGACAGAACTGATCTCAAACTGAAATAAAGAAATAAAAGGACACTTTATAAAGAGCCACAACCTACTTATTACCGCTCCGTTTCTTAAACGACATTTTTATGTAAGAGAAAGAAAGAATAACAATACTAATGTACTCTATTTTACATCATAGTAATTTGAACATATAGTGTTTAGTAAACCTGCTTATTTGATTTACACATTTGGACATTATCATCCCGATTTTTCAAGCAATAAAACAGAAATGTTGGAAATCTTTTCGTCTATTCTAGAAATATTTTGTGTACAAAGCATGATATTATATAACAATTATATTGATTATTTAAATGTAGTGAGTTGAAATCATGCATTGCAATAACAGTATAAGTGCTAAACATAATCTAAGTAGTGTTTACAGTCATTCTTATGGTGCTTTACAAGGAGTATTATATATTTTTTAATATTTCATTTTCTAACAAAAAAAATTTAATTAAAAAAAATTCTATAGCATAGCTAGTATTATAGTAACAGTTATAAATTATCCTGTATTGCTCGGAATACAGTATTGAACGAATTTCATAAAAAAGTGATTTATTAGGCAATAATTCCCGTGAACATTTAAATATAATAATATTAAACAAGAAACATGCTACAAAAAGCACGAACAGCAACATACCCTACACCCTTGTGCATGAGGTCAAAAGATTTGTTGATTTCTTCAAATTTAGATTTGTTAGTCACAAATTCATCGACTTTCAACTTTCCTGTCATGTAATCGTCCACTAATCGAGGTACAGAATCCCGTGACTTCCAACCTGAACAGGATAAATATACAAACAACTAATATTACACATTTAATAGGTCAATAATATTACACTACTCCACAAATAATAAGTAGCATTAAAATAATTTTATTAAAATATTTGAATATAAATATTCTATCGACAGTAATAAAATTATTGGATATGGTTTATCTTTATCCTATTATTACCTATTATTATTTTACGTTATGTAACTATTTCAGTCTGTTGATATCATTCAATGAAAAGCAAAATTCTATCAAACTAATTATAATAAATAAATCACATATACTAGCAAGATAACAAATGTCAACAAGTATATCAGTCATTTCTACATAATTACCACCCACAACAATCTATACAAATGGCTCATAATATAAAGTCGCTATGACCTTTGAAAGCGCGGCTGCTCTTATCAGAATTGGGCTTTGTCACCTCGCAGCCGGGTAAGCCAATCATTAGAATGGATATTTCAAAACATGGAAAACGACCTTTTCGTAAAGAGCATGTTTTACGCCTTTTTAAATAGCACAATCACGCCTCGCACTAAAAAACAAGACTAGTCTACAAAAGGGCTATTCTGTCAAAAAAGGATCCTCCTCTCTCCAGGAAAAATGCCTGTCTCCTTGCACAGATCGGTATTTTTAAACCTACAAAATCTTACTAAGAACGACCGGACACCAATACCGGCCCCATCTGCAAGAGCGGTACACCCACTCAAGAGCAATATTGTTCCTCGAGTGTCCTGGAATGTCCTCTAAAGACAAAACTGTTCGGCATCTGCATTCATCCCACCACTCTCAGCCCTAAAGCCTTCTTCCCAACGGGGGATCCAGCTGGCTCTCAGAAGTTTTCAACGAAAAACATGGACACAACTGATTAAAAATTAAATCAGTATAATATATTATATTTTAAAGAATAACAAATATGTTAGTAAATGTAGTGTGGTTGTACCTGTTACACTATTGTTGATAAAATTTAATTTAGAAACGAAATCGAACAAAATTTAAAATTAATGCAAAATAATAATTATGATGTATATGTTGACCTTACAAATTAAAAATGTGAGCTAAAATGTATTTGTTTCATAAAATCGATTAACTTTCAAGGCAATAGAATCTAAATTTGAAAATACGGTCATGTTCAAAGAAATCAAGTGTCGAAAAAACCCTGCTATATAAAGAACTCCGAGTAAAAACAAACAAAAAAAGGTGTCCATCGTCACCTCCAAAGGCGGTCCCCTTCCAGACGCGACCAGTGACTAGTTGGAAGGGTCGAGTGGAGATTTCCTGGCCCGCACCAGCAACCCCCACGATGGTCGACACACCCCAGCCCTTGTGGCAGGCCTCGAGTGCCGCACGCATCGTAGCCACATTCCCGACACACTCGAAGGTGTAGTCCAGACCACCGTCGGTCATCTCCACCAGAGTCTGTCAGCCAATGAAGGGGGGGAAGGGCGAGGGGGGGGGGAGGTGGGGGCAATTCAATAAAAAAAATATATTCAACTAGTTTATAAATATCAATTTTATACCACAAAATAAGTGAATTTCAACATAAACATGGTAAACAATAACTCAAATATATGAATATACAGACATAATAAAGAACAGTCAATGGGTGTATTAAACAGATTTCTGTGAACAATCTACTCAACTGATTTGATTGACATTTTCACACCTGTTTACATAATATGTCAATTACATTAGCAAAAATTACGATTGCATGTCTGTATATCTATGACGTCATCAATATTCAAATACACCAACAGACACCATTACATTTTTATAATTCAATTTTTATAATCAATATTAAATATCTATTAGTTTGTAAGAACTGTACTTTGTTAGAGCTGAATAAAAGCTGAAATATACTTTTAGAAAAATTAAGTATGTCAGTCTGTGACGCCATTGTGGACAGAGAGGCCATAAAGGAAAACTTAAAAGCCATAAATGTATTCTAAATGCCGGTATTAATTACAACTCCACGTGTCGGTCTTTCTGTGAGTAAACAGGTAGACAATTGTTAAGAAAATTTTAAAATAGCACCACCAGAGTGAGTGAATCACCTGCTGAATGGACTTCTCGTGGTCCCGGGGATTGACACACTCGGTGGCACCGAACTCCTTTGCCAGCGGGAACTTGTCGGGACTGATGTCCACTCCGATGATCCGCGAGGCGCCGGCCTCCTTACAGCCCATGAGCACCGCCATGCCCACGGCTCCCAGGCCCCAAACCGCTACTGTGCTCCCCTTTTCTACACCTTAATACAGAGAGAGAATGAGATATGCAAGACTCTTACACTTCTTATGGTGAATTTTCTCCAACTGTTTCAGTTCATTTTAAGTATATTTCACAATTAATAATGTCTAAAAATAAAATATGATGACATGTTCATAATTATTTGCAAACGTCCTTTCAAGAGACAATTGTGCCAGTTAATTAATATAAATAAACCCATTGAAATGTATTGATTTATCTCAACGATCATCAACGAAATGTTAAGGTAGGGTAACAATATACATAACATATATACTTGGATATATTGTATATGTATAGGTATAATGTAGGTAATATAAAGTAATACAAAATGTGGATATTTCATACAAAATATATTTTTAGGCAGTATGGCCCTGTTTACGCAAAAATTCTTGTAATAATGAATAATAATGGTCTCAGATCATATTTAGTATCAGTGTTTATATAGAATTGCAGAAACATATGCAAATAATATATTAAACATAAAACATTTTTAGTAAAAAAATAGCAAGAGGTTTTGTTAATTTCACATGATTTGAATTCTGATGACTCTAGTCTTAGTAATTTTCTGAAAAATAATAATAATAATATACAGGAATAAAACATAGAATGAACCATAAATTATGGACACATGTTATGTAACTGGTCTTATAGTTACAATTAGATCTTTTTTTCTTGCTGTTGATGCTGGTTTCCACTTTAAAATATCGATCACTTAGTTCCTTCAAGAGACCAGCAGCCTTATACTTTTGGGATGCTTGTCTGAATGAAAACATGATCGCTTTAGTGATGTTAATGGATAAGGGGTCTCCACCAACAGAAATAATTGCATCCTTGGCTGCTCGAATTCCAATTGTGGTTGATTGTGATAAAGAACATCTCATCTCTGTCACAAGCTGTTTATTGTGGCTAAACCCTCTTTCAGAATCAGCATTGTCGTGTGACAAAACAATAAGGCACTTGGCGAGTTTTGTTAAAACAGGAAAGCGAGGCAAGCCGGCAGAATTATTTAGATATGGAATAGCTGTGCAGTAGGCATCCAGGTCTTCTGAGATTGGAGGGAATTCATCAGAATTGGGTATTTCTAAATAATAAATAACCTTTCACCATAAGTCTATCTTGGACTGGTATATCCCAATTAACAAATGGGAAACCCTTTTAGAAAGACATGTGAGTAAGGTAATTGTGTTTTGTGACCAAAACCGATGATCTGGATATTTCACTTGAGCATCAAGAAGAATTAGATTGTCCAAGGGTAAATTCTGCATCATATAGGTATTCATCCATTGTTGAGTAGAATGTTGTGACATCATATATAATATGAAATGCTTGCGATTATGTGACTCTGAGAATTTGGTCATAACCAGCTACCGACATGATTGACAAAGATCCAGGCCTGATATATGCTTGAAGTTGTCAGAATTAAACCTCAAGCTTGAGAGGTCACCTTAACAAATTATAAAATTAGTTATTTTTTTAAGGAAACGATAAAACAGTATTTTGTTTGAAGATCCTTAAGAGATTAATACAATGCATGTATGAGAGGTTTCTTCGACTAGAAGACAATTATTAAGAAATCATTGAGTAGGAGTCCAATTGATAAAAGAAACTGCATGTATATCAGAGACAAATGTGACGATAGGAATATCTGTATCCTTTCTTATTTGGGGGTTTGTACAACATTGTTGTTGTCTTTCAAAACATTGAAATAAGCTTTCAATGCATCAAATTGATTAATGAAGACATCCAAAACAGAAGCCAATGTAGTTCAGCAGCTCTCTACATATACCTTGTGAAGGAATCCGCTTCCAATTCTAGAAATTCTTTGATATGAACATAATCCTCCCTTCTGCGGGTGAGTGATTGAAGAATGATAAAACATCCTGGAGTAACCATTTCACACCCCAATGCTCAACCACATTTAAATCCTTACGGAAAGAGTTATGAATAATATGTAAATTTCAAAATTCCAAGATTATGACAAATTATACTGTAAATGTTGAGTACTCCAAGTAATTTATAAATTTATTGTCTTCTCAAAAATTAGAGTAAGAATATTATTACAACTATTGTGTTTTTATAATAGAGGTTTGAATCTGAAAAATAAATAAATTTTAAAAAAAAACATAAAAATTATAAAATTCTGTCTAGGTGTCATTTTTCATCAAATTTGAGAAAAAAATCACAGGCCTGAATTTGGGAAATTTCAGGATTTTGGTCCAATTTGAGAATATTTTGAAGAATTTGACGAAACATCTGAAATTTGAGGAACAAACACAGACCTGCAATTTTAACGCAGTTTATTGGCTGAACAATTAAATGATTAATAGCATGAATAGTCGGACTATGTGCCGATTATGTAAGAAACTGTGATTATAAATAATATTTTACAATTTCATAGATGATACCAATATAATGAAAAAACAATGAAATAAGTAAAAATAATGTATTTAGAAAGTTTTTGTAATGTAATATTTTGTATCCTTGTAGTACACTAACTATCAAATTAAAACATATAGTATATCGGTTTACATACATGTTTAACATATATACTATTAACTAAACTCGATTTTAGTCGGTCTAAGTGAAGGCTTTATTTATTCAATAATTACCATTTTTTATGTGATTAATAACAGAAAGAAAACAATCAATAACAATTTTCTAATTTATTAAACAATGATAAAACATTTCATTAGATTAAATTATCAATATTTCAGGCTGTACACGATATAATATACCCAACCAGAAGTAGTCCTAATTAATACACATTCTTCACGTCAACTCTATTAGATCATTAGGTGCCGAACGTCCACTGTTTACAAACTATCAATCAAGGCATGCAAACTCTATTTGACCGATTGAAAGTGCCAAAGGTGCGACAAAATGTAGCTCTAAGGTTCATCGTCGAAAGGTTCTCCTTCAAAATCAATAATTTGCAACCGTATCCGACAATATCATTAAGGAGACATATTATTGTTCTGTGCCGAAGACATGAAAATGTAGCGGTCACACAGCAGCCTGAACGGCGCTGTTTTTGTTCGCATAGAATACGCTAGATAGCCTTGAGCAAATAACTTCATGTTATATATTTGTATAAGTTTTGGAATGATTTATATATGAGTGAACTATAACTGGTTCACTGAAGCAGGCCATACATACTCATTGAACAGAACAAGACAAAGGTTAATAACGACACGAACAACTTCAATATAGTATGTTTGATGTTGCGCTGATTGTGATTTGTTATATTATATTATTTTATCTATAGTCCTAATTATAAATATATAAAAAATAGTTTAATATTAAAAATATTATTAGCATTTTATTCATAAGACATTCGAAGAGAACTTAGAAAATACGGAAAAGATAACAAATAATTTCCCAAAAATTAAATGACCTTTCCGTGATGGGTTTATCTTATACTGAATTTGCATGTTTTCTTGTGGCCATTGACAAAATGTATCCGTCATAATGATTTTTCATTGTTTAGGTATGAACAAAGCTTACCAAGTAAAATAAATTAAACAGCGGTGGTAAACTAAACTTTAATTAATTAAAAATAGATAAAGAAACATATCGTGTTTCTAAGTTAAACAGCATACGTATGTCAAAACTTTCATCTCATTTTAGCTTGTTGTAAAACTTAATTGTAAACTTCTCTACATGATTCGTAGGGATATAACGCAACCAAATTCCGAAATATTGGCCAAGACTTTTATAAAAATGTAAAAAAAGTGTAATGAATTATAAGACGAATTTAAATGTTAGTTTCACTTAAGATTCATACTAAACATACAAAACCAAAAAATGCAATTTTAAATGCACACAAAAATACTGTAAAAATATGCATAGACGGATGATAAACTGTCATAAAGTAAGTTAAATTAAAAAAATTATATTACAAAAATTGAAATTTTTTATAAATTCGCAATTTTCTCCTGAAATAGCTATAATGCAAAACTTCTAAAGGGGTAAACATATTAATCTGACTTTTCCAATAACTATTTAACAATTTTGCCAGACTCCCAACTTTCACATGATATGATTTCTAGCGCATGGTCAAGTCAATTAATCCAGTTCCGACACCCACCTGCCGTGTTGAGCACAGCCCCGTAACCGGTACTAATGCCACACCCAAGCAGACAGATCTTGTCCAGGGGAGCAGCATCGGGCACCTTGGCCACGGAGATCTCCGCCGCCACAGTGTACTCGGAGAAGGTGCTGCAGCCCATGAAGTGGAACAGAGTTTGACCCTTGCAGGTGAACCTGGAGGTGCCATCGGGCATCATGCCCGCGCCTTGAGTTGTTCTATTGTGGTGAGAGGAGGGGAGAAGAGGGGCGGGGGCATTGTGTGTCAGAGTTCCATACAAAATAGCCAACGTCAAAAGCGAGGGCTTACGAGAGTATGATAATGTCAGACTTATTAGGCATAATTTGTAATAAAAATTATATATTCCAATCAATGCTTGACAAATTTCATATTAAATATAAAATAGATTTTTTTACATTATCCCGGTAATTATTTAGATTATTAGTTTTTGCAAAATTTATGCGTTGAATGTATAAATGTAAATTGATGGTTTTGTAAAATAATGATCTGTTAAAATTATAGATAAAATAGCCCGAATCTACAAAAATTGTGTATTATGGCACTCTCAAAGGCTTTTTTCCAAAAAAGGAAAATTCAATTTAAATAAAATTTATATATTACGCATATAAGTCATAAATCTATGAAAGTAAAAGTGAACGTATACTCAGTGTTTGTGCACGAACATAAAAAACGTTAAATGAATTTATTTATATACACTTAATATAAATATTATAAGTTAATATACTACAGATAACTCATCACGAATTAATTGTAGTTTAACAAAAATAAAATTTTACAATAAGGATTAATTTTTTGTATAATGTTCAAGTGTAAGCATAGGTATAAATTAGCATATATATTTAAATCAGTATTAATTGGTTTAATAAAAATAGGTAACAATAAGTAAGACAATGAATTTTTAAAAGGTCGCATTATTCTTTTAGCTGCTTTATACTTTTAAAAATGTGTTATTACTATTTATGAGAATATACTGTATAGGTAAACAAAGTAGATAAGGTTAGTTGGTATGGTAGCCGAGAGAGGTCAAAATTAAATAATTTGTGTTTATTGTAAAACACACAGTTTATAGCCGAATACACATTTGTTTGTCGAAAGACTCAGAGTTTTATCTAAATACGCATGTGTTTGTCGAAAGACTCAGAGTTTTATCTAAATACGCATGTGTTTGTCGAAAGACTCCGTGTTTTATCTAAATACGCATGTGTTTCTCGATAGACTCTGTGTTTTATCTAAATATACATATGTTTGTCAAAAGACTCAGTGTTTTATCTAAATACGCATGTGTTTTTCGTGTTTTATCTAAAGACACATGTGTTTCTCGTGTCTTATCGAAATACGCATGTGTTTCTTCTGTTTTAATCTAAATACACATGGCTTTCTCGTGTTTTATCTAAATACGCATGTGTTTCTCGTGTTTTATTTAAATACACATGTGTTTTTCGTGTTTTATCTAAATACGCATGTGTTTCTCGTGTTTTATCTAAATACGCATGTGTTTCTCGTGTTTTATCTAAAT
>JAUZND010037892.1:0-21620 GCA_034780555.1 Coelogynopora nodosa
TGAGAACTGGCGCCCCAAGCAGGCATCAAGAGTATCCACCACTGCATGGTCATGTATGAGAACTGGCGCCCCAAGCAGGCATCAAGAGTATCCACCACTGCATGGTCACGTATGAGAACTGGCGCCCCAAGCAGGCATCAAGAGTATCCACCACTGCATGGTCATGTATGAGAACTGGCGCCCCAAGCAGGCATCAAGAGTATCCACCACTGCATGGTCACGTATGAGAACTGGCGCCCCAAGCAGGCATCAAGAGTATCCACCACTGCATGGTCATGTATGAGAACTGGCGCCCCAAGCACTTTATGTTCCATTACAGAATACTTCATCGAAGGCAGTGGGACTAATGTGTGAAGTGGAAGACTTGGTTGTTGCTACTTATGATAATTATAATCCATTTATGGGTGAAATAACTGACATTGCTGGTGATGAAATTCTCATAAATGCCTTTGAAAAAGGATGGTGTCATATACCGCTGGCCTCATTGCCCCGATCACATTTACTATAACAAGAATCGAATTATCAGGAAGATACCTCAATCTGTACCTTTCACATACCATCTCATTTGAAACAATAAAATTGCATATTTTTCTGGATACCTGTCTTTATTTTGGAGAAAATAAATATATTAATTATTGTTGCTACCGTAACATTTAAACCTGTAAAAAAATTGTTGTTTATTTTTCTTTTAACTCTTATATATGGAATTTTATTTTGTGATGTCCGTAAATTTCGAATCGATATGAGAACCATATGATATGCACCAGTTCAGACCACTTATTATATATAGATATTATATCTCTGATAAATTAGTGAATGAATTACTTTATGAACTTATTAGAATTGTTTTATACATATTTTTAGAGCTATGTACAAAATTACTGATATTTCTAATATGAATGGACCTTTTATTTTCAGATGTTTATGTATAGCGTAAGTTGCATTATATCATGTATAATAATATGTTTACATATATTGTATATGTGTTTCTCTTTTCACAACTCCTCCTTTTGTTGTACTATTACATTGCAATGGAATGCATAGGTTAAATCCAAAATCAATAAATTAATAATTACACAAAATAAATAAACAGGTTGTATGTGATTCTTAGGTTAAATCATTACTAAGAATGTATTTTTCTGTATGTATCTTTATTATTATTATTATTCATATTAATATATTTTTATTAAAAAAAATCTTTGCTTTCATTCTTTCAATGCTATAAAATTAGTTATTAATTATGTTATAAAAATGCTATTACTTATATTGTAAAACATATTTTGCCTTAATAATAATTTATTGTTTGGAAGATTTTTTATTGGCTATTGCATCCAGTCCAGAATATGAGAAATCAATAACTTCAGTGTTTTCTCCACAACATAAAATTAGAGCACGTCTCGTGTCAATATTTGACAAATTAGTCCAATAAAAATTATGAAGGTAAAAAAATGTTTTTTTTTGGAAAAAGCTAATTTTGTGAATTTTTGACAAAATAGGTGTCAACATGTCCAAAGGGAAATTTAGTTCTCTGGCTGCAAAATAGGTATCAAAATATCCGCTGGAAAATGTAGATAACACCATAGGTATTAAAATGTCTACAGGAAAATGTAGATGTCACCACAGGTATCAAAATGTCTGCAGGAAAATGTAGATGTCACCATAGGTATCAAAATGTTTGCAGGAAAATGTAGATGTCCTCAGGAAATGTAGATGTCAACATAGGTGTCAAAATGTCTGCAGGAAAATGTAAATGTCAACATAGGTGTCAAAATGTCCGCAGGAAAATGTAGTTCTCTGGCTCCAAACTTCAGCTTGATTGATTTGGTCGTTTCTGAATAACTTTTTAAAACGAAAGGAACTAAAAGGAGCAGGAGGGGTGATTGGTATTTTCGAAAGGCCAGCACCAATGGAGAGATTGACCTTGATTGCACCAACAGTGGCATATCTACTCCAACACTTTAAAGATGCTGCTGGATTTCAAGTTTCAGAGTCAGATGTCTTTCACCATGATGAGAATTCAGCCTCACAATTGCGATTTGAAATCTTCCTTCGAGATCTGTTGATGGTCTTGAGACCAAATAATCCATTTAAAGAACGTTCAAAAGACCTCGTCACTCTGGATGGGAGAGTGTGTCAGAGTGAAAATGCTGCACATGATGTGTTTAAGTTTGAAGATGCAGCATTGAAACAATGTGAAGATTACACCAAAATGATCCGAGAATCTGGTGATGTTAAGGAAGCTGTAACAAATTTGAAGTTTAAATTCTACCAAGTGAAAACAAGAAAAAGAAATGCGGCGGAACACAAAGCTCAAATGTTCAAAGGTCATGCAGCACTTCTGGGTGCCTTGACAGTTTCATTCACAAGCCGACAGGAGGATCTGAAAGTAATCTTTGATTCAGAGTTGGATGAAGTTCCAGCTGCTTTTACTGCTACCACAAGTAAGTCAGATCTACTTTGTTGGATGCTGGCGGAAAGTCCCGATGCTTTGGGTGCATATTTCTATCTGTTAGTAATACATTATTAGGTGCAAAAGTTGCTACTTTTCAAGCTATAGTCAATTTTTAGTTCAAATGGCGGCCATTTTGTTTTTCACGATTAATGGCACGATAACCAAAAAAAATCTTGTGTTTTCGAGCCAAAAGTTTATAAACCTCTTCAATAAATCATTTCTGCATTAAAATTGATTTTGGCACGTATGGTAAATGTCCCGTCCTTATGATCCCCCACTACATTGAATATTTTGAAAGAGAGGAAAATCCTATTTATTTAGTGTGTTCATGTCATAATTTTTCCATTCTCTTGGTCTGCAAATCTTCAGTCAGCTCAAGTCCTCCTACTCCAGGCGATAGTGACGACCTGCTATCCTCAACATCATCCCTCTCTTCGACCACCTCATCGTCTTCATCCTCCTCGTCAGGATCGCTAACCACCTCGGAGTTTTCAATGTCTACAGGTCCTTCAAGAATGTCAACAATCTTGCCGGAAATCACCGATAGCGGCCTCGTTGTCTCGCCAGCCAATATCGAGGCAACCGAAGAAGTGTTGTCGCATACAGGGCAATATGGCGTCACTGACAATGAGGTTGATCACATGAGAAGTTCTATAGTCTCAGAAAACAGTTCTGATGAAGAGCTTGAGGCAAATGTGATGATTACTTCCTGGGCGGATGATATATTTATTAATGTGGAAATACAATCGGACAGTGTGACATCCGATAGTGAGTCCTCGGTAAGTGATTGGGAAGATTTTGTATTTCGAGACGATTATCAATCGAATATTCTTGACTTGATGTCATGTGAAGAGAATGATAAGTATGATTAATTTTTTATCAAGTTAAGGATTAGTGATAAACTTGAGTTATACATGTGCATAAATAATCCTTTAATTTTTAGATTGAATTAGATTACTTTTTTATAAAAGATTATCAATGGCATTTTCCATCCGATAATTTCTACGTATTTAATTCTGTTAAAATTTTCAACGCTTTAATTTATTTTATTCACATTTTTTGCTCCTTTTTCTTCATTACGCTCGCTGTTTTATTTAATTTTTCCAATGGTTTCAATAAGCTATAAAATGTACATTCAGATTATAAAATATATACTCGTCTAAAGAATAATTGCCATCAGAAAATTTCCTTGAGATAAACAACTTTTTACACAATAAACCTACTTTTTGTGTACACAAACTGAATATGCACAACGTGATTTTTACTGACTATTCTGTTTTATTTATTTTTTATTGTGTGTTCGGACGTATCTTATGCAAGGTGAATTTTTCTATTTCAAATGTGCGTATTTATTTGTTGTCTGAATACTTCATTTAATTGATTTGGTATGTAATTAATAATATGTAAATTTGACTCATATTACATTATTAAATCGTATTGACTGATCCTTCACTATTTACTTTTGTTATTTATCAAATATGTTTTTTACTGTATTCAATAGGTGTAAATTATATAAATGTTATGTTAATAAAACATTCCTATTTAATTATAAATTTGAATGAAATGTCATATAAGTTTAATCTATCACTTGAGCGAGGCTACTAATGTTACATAAATATTCGTAGAAACTATAGATGAATATTATAAGAAGTTTTTAATTATTTGCACGCTTTATTATTACAAAAAGCAATGTTGATTTTTATAATAATAAAGCAATCTATATAACAATAACAGTAACATTATTATATAATATTTTATATTCTAATTAGATATATTAAAATAAATTTTTATCTAATTTATTAATATTAATGATTATTATATAATATAAATTATAATTAAATTTTTAAATTAAATTAAATGAAAATGTTAAATTATAATAATATTGTATAGTAATAACATACCGAGTTCATTGTAAGTGTGAATTCTTCAATTAAGGACATGCATTATACTCATTTTTCGTTTTCATAATTTTCTTTCGGACGGATAATATTGCGATTTATCTACGAATCGATATTTGTGTATATATTTTTAAGGTAATGTTTTTCCTAATAGACTTTCAGACATTTTAAATGCTCACCTTCGTGTTTTCTACACAAAAAGGAAACTATATGTGCCAGTAACGCACAAAGCCCAAGCAAAAATGCGTAAGCAAATCAACATTTTACGCATAATTTAAGTAAAATATAGCATGTTAAGTTTCTATAAACTAAATATAACACAGGTTTTATTACCATCGTGTTTAAAAAAAAAAATTTGCCACAAATTATATTGTTTATTAATCAATTTATGCTTGCTTTATGACCTTATTTTGCATAAAGTACAAAGAACGGTTCATTTAAAAAATCTTCAATATAAGGAGTATAAATGGCGTAAAATTATTTGTTGCTTATACGCAACATTAGCAGTTTAGCATTTTTATAAGATCAATTCAATAACTTAGCTGTACTTATGGTTGCGTAAATTAGTTAATTATACTCGATCTCAGCATCATACAATTAACATGTTTAGCCGCGTTCATAATATGTACACTAATAAATATATTATAAACGCAACTTGTGTTGCTAAAATGCTGCGTTATTATGAGGACCATTTATTAACAAACCCAATTAAGGTGAACACCGCTCAGTTTGAACAAAATTTAGTTGACGATTGTATGTGTATATGCATCTTTGTAAGCATATATTTCTCTATGAAACTAATATGTATATGTACAATGTATATCGCATATATACAATATATAGGTAGTCAAATTAACAATTATTCTTCTCGTGTTAAATATCCAAGTTATACTTATTGTAATTAGATAAACAAGATTAAACACCTACATATACCACGCAACTATTTCAGTTGCATATAAAGGAAATGATTTCCTACAATACACGTATTGTTTTTGTAATATTGTTTATTATGCTTAAAAAATATATAATATATGAAATTGTAACGCCAACGCAATTTTCGAAGATTGTTTCGAAGCAGTCTAAAAAGTAAATAATAAGAAAAATAATTTTATCGTGACATATGATAATTATTTATTTATATAATATACCTTTAAGTGAAAAGAATCGAGGTAAATATTATATTCTAAAAATGAGAGAAAACTAGTACAAATGATCTAAAAAACAGCCTTTGGTTTATATTCTTGTACATAGATGGTGCGTATCATGCGGTTTGTTTCGGTTCAGAAACGTGAGGAACCTCAATTCTTGAGCTCTACTAAGTTTAGCGGTTTGATGAAGTCTAGTCTACCTATGATAATCTATAACAAGAAACATACAAAATAGCTTCGATCAGAGCATTACATTACAATTTTGCTACCAGCATTAAATGACCATTCCCAGTAGAAATCAATAGCAAATTCGCTAGAGTGTATTATTAAGAAAAACCCACAAAAATAATGTATGAGGAAATGAATTGTACGTGATGTTTCGATCTCATCCAGGGACCATTTTCAAATAAAAAATTTCTAGATTTATACCATCAGATTCCCAATATATTATTTTTTCTAAATTTAGTTTAATATCATGTTACGATTATTTTCCACTTTTGTTTGAAGAATTTGTATTCAACTGTTTTCCGCGGGAATTTTCGTTGAATAGAGAAACAAACTCTTTGATTAGTCAAGCAACTTAATCTCTATCAGAACTTGCAAGATTCAGGATTCTCGTAGTAAGCAATGGAAATTATTAGTATTGCTCCTTAAAGCTATACTGTATACAATTGTTAACAAATGTTTTTAAATAAGCTTAGTCGTCGCCTATTGAGATACCCGGAAGTCTATAAATCATGCCATATATATAAATGTAGACGGCCAATATGAAGTCTATTGGATCGGGTCGCAACCCGACAATTTCAAAGTGTGCATTCCATCAACTGGAATAGTGTTTTAAAGTTAATATTTTCTGTATCGTTGGTAGATAATTCGTATCTAGCTTGGAGTTATGTACAAGTAAGAAAATAGATAAACATTCCAAATATTTAATCTAGGTTTAAAAAGGAATCCTAATAGAATCTTTGCATGATATATCTTATTTAGTTTATTCTATATGGTTTATATTTAATCGTCAAGCAATGTTTCACGTTAATTTGATCCAATTTGCTTTATAGTTCGTTCATTTAGATCCTCTTTTCTTAACAAAAGTATTTAATAGAAAACAAATGAAAGATAAGTAATAGCCCGGCGGATCCAGGATTTTATGAAAGGCGTCATTTTATGATTT
Source organism: Coelogynopora nodosa (assembly GCA_034780555.1). Classification (NCBI taxonomy): domain Eukaryota; kingdom Metazoa; phylum Platyhelminthes; order Proseriata; family Coelogynoporidae; genus Coelogynopora; species Coelogynopora nodosa. The sequence continues at coordinate 6,670 of JAUZND010037892.1, forward strand.
TATGCGCCATTCAAAAAGGGTACATCAATTATTAACTTTTTCATAATTTCATAATTAAAACACAATATTTTTACAAAATGATGTAACAAAAAAAATACGATGCTTAATAAAAAGGGCAGCTGTGAAAATAGGGGGGCGGGCGTCCACGGCGCCCCCCCTGGATCCGCCGGTGAATAATATATTAATTAATTAATTGTTTTGTGGGTTTTTTCTAATTAATTAACTATAGCGAATTGGTTATATTTTTCTATTATACAAACGCACGTATTGTTAGAAATGCAGTATACCGATATCTTATAAAAAATACATTTTCTGTGAATTTCGACTCAGTTCAATTACTGTATGAAAATGAAACAAATGTGGTGCTCATTTAGGTCATGGTTGTTGTGGATCAAATAAACGATAATTGATTATACATCGATAATATAAACTATTGTTAATATAAGAAACTGCGGTTAATCTGACAAGGAACTGATTTTGAGACAAACTGTATAAAACATTAAGCATTGATGATTTTGACACAATCAATGCTTTATGCTTTATACATGCATATTGTCAATAATCTCAAAATATAAGTAAGACACTATGGAAGTGGAAGATATGACTTCAACACATTGGAGATAAAGCTTGACAATATACCACAACATTTACTGTTTCATACTATTACAATTAAAGATATAGGTGATAGAAAAATAATGAAAAATAATTGGTTCCCAAAAAAGTGATCTACAAAATCACGTTTATAAATATTCAATTTATTGGGCAACGTTTAGAAGGATTTTTGCTTTTTAACGGAATTAAACTTGAAAATTACTTATATTGGTCACCAACTACAGACGACTGCATAAATTTTAAAACGCTACTGTATACAAGCAATAATCGTTGAAGGAAGTGAATGCCAAACACAATAATTATACAGAAATAAAGTAATTGGTACACATCCTGCATCAGTGGTTAAAAAACAATGTGACGGAGAACATGTTGTACACCGCTGTACACATTGTACAATGCGAATTTATATATTTAAAATATTATATTTTAAAGACGTTATCTAAAAATTCGCTTTATATAATATTCTTCTCGCATTCGTAACAAGAGTCAAACTATATGTATTTAAGAAAAACCTTGTCCCACTGAATGATATCTCATTATATTACATTCTAATCACAGGAACATAAATGTAGAAAAATCTCTGATAACAAGGACGACACAAAATACAGTATTGTTAATGTATATAGTTATTATGAATTGCACTCAGCTTTTGATTGGACAGCATTGTTATGTATTTCTATTTGGATTTTATAGACGAGAAGAAGATTGGAGATTCTAATTTATAATAAATTGAAGAAATGTATTTATTTGTGTCTATTTATGTGACGTTCCTATTAGTTGTTTTCTATATTTTCATAAATGTATATCGTTATTATTCTTACTGTTGTGTAATTAATTCAACTGATTTTCATATTTTATTAATAACAAATTATTTACAATTTACAATAACAAATGAAACCTAATAATATGCCCATGATAAATACTACGGATATTCCTAGCAATGTTACAAATCAAAATGAAGAATGGGTGAGTCTTGCTTTTATCATTATAACACAGCTCTTTTAAATTAAGAACATATGTTGTAAATAATTGTATTTAATTATAATAACTGTTGCTCTTAAAAGAATATTTCATTCGTTTTTTAATATTTAAATATTTAGTTAGTTGATAATAACGAACATATATTTATATATATATATATGGTTACAAGTTCATGGAACTAAATATCAATAAGTTATTATTAGCTTTACATTACCATTAAAGTGGGTTTTATGTTATAAATTAATAGTGGACCAGCTAGCTGCATATATATGCTTAAAATAATCACTATTGTTTAAAATTGTAGGTATTGATTTACTAAAAAAATTAATTATAGAACATCGTTTCTTTTCTTCGTAAATGTCGAGAAACTCAGAATTTGTTTTAACAAATTGTTTTAAAATTTTATTTTATTAAAAATATATAAATATAATAGAAACGTAACTATTATATCCCATGACAACTTAAATTAAATTGGTGCCTGATATTTATTTCCAAATATCTTATATTTGGAAATAATGCACATTTAATATCTAACAGTGTGAGAAAACTAATATTATTATACAGAACTATATTTTTTCAATTTTTATCAGAAAATATGTTATTTTCATCATAGTAATATTTATTACTTCGTGTAGAGGTTAATATACGCTATTATGGAATTTACAACTTTTTAATATGTTTTATATATGGATCATAGAGATCGGATCAATTTTGAAACATATTAACTTACAATATGACAAACATCTGATCGACGCTGTTGTTCTCTGAACGTCATCGTTGATCAGATAACAGTTTATGTTATTTTTTACCGTTTTATGGGAAGAATATTATTATTTTAAATAAATCTTAAATTATAATTATATAAAAACAAAGATTTTTCTTACTTCTGTTTGTGTTTGACTGTACGGTATATATTTATAATTCTCTGCTTAGATTTAAAATGTAAATATAGACATATTGATTTAGATATAGTGTAAATATGCTATAATTCCTCATGTTTAAATATATGATTCAATTACTAAGTGTATTTCGGATAAGTTAGTCAGATAACTTTAATTAATTAAACATTAAAATGCAATTACAGATTTCAGAATTAATACGTTTAAAATGATAAACAATGAGAATTATAAATGTTTATCATATGTTATACTTATTGCGTATTTCTCTACCGGATTCACTTTTGTATTTTTTAATTCTATATAAGATCAGTATTAGAAAAAGCGACATGTACACGCCATATAATGACAAACATCGAAATTATCCGTAAATACTAACTGCATTAAAAAATATTGTTATTCTACAAAAGTATATGTAATATTTGTCAAGTTGTTAAAAAATATGCTGCACTTTTTTTATACCTTTATCAATTTTACATAAATTTGTAATAAATTTCAGGTCAAATTAAAGTAAATAGTAGAAACTTTACAAATAAATAAGTTACGAGTAAATTTTTATATTTCAAATCATGGAAACATTACTTAAAATTACAAAATCAACCACATGATAAAAATTAATAATAATAATTTCAAATAAATTAGATCTAGTTAGATTATGAAAAATAATACAAACTAAATATATATATATATTATATATATACATATATACTAATTCGCCAAAGTGTCGGTTCGCCGAACAAAATCATGGGTCATTGAAATTCAATAAATTCACCACAAATTACAAATTTCATGTAATCATATTTGACAAAAACGAAAGCTTGAGCATTTAAGATGAAAAATATATGCAGGATTGGTAGCCTATATATTATCACGTCTTCATAAAATGAACCCAATAGGATTTAACCGGCGCAATGGTGAAATAGTTACATACTTGTGTTTTATTTTTATAATAATATTATAAAATATTATGAAATATAACATATTATGTTTTATTTAATAAATTTATTTAATAATAAAACATAATATGTTATATTTCATAATCTATAGCATAGAACTAATTCTTTTAAAATTGATCAATTACTATTGATTGCTTATCAATTTATTATTTAAAAGTTTTACTAAATGTTTTTATAATCTAATAAATTTAATTGCTTATGCTGACTGATTAATCAGTTTAAATGGCATAGTGTTTTCTTGAATGATGGTGAACACGTCCCCTCAATTATACTTCTTGATCCTGGCATGATAAATTATCATAATAAGACTGAATATTTATCAATTTAGTTACTATATGTATACACATTACCAACATGTCTACTCGAGTTTGTTTTATAAATAATTCCATCTATAGACATCACTTCAGGCAAAGAAGTTAAGGAAGAAGGAAACATTTGTTGTGCTTAAAAAATATTTCCTTGCTAGGAATGGAATGGCCGAGTGGTTAAGACTCTTGTTTGCGGTTGCCGAGGGTGTTGCCTCGGAACAGGTTCGAGCCCGCTCTCGGACTCTCCCATTCCTGGCTAACAGCTGTGTTAGTCGAGTGTTTACGACCCTTAATAGGTTCGTGCTGCATGGAAAATAATCCTGTAATTTTTTGCGTGTGTCACATTGAAAATAAAGCTTCTACTTTTTTTTTAGTTTAATGGCTATAATTTTTTTAATTTAATGGCTAGAAGCTGTTCACCTGAAATGCTTTAGAAGCAGCTAAGACGATCGTAAGGTTTTGTGGGAAAAAAATTTCATTCAAAATCAACGTAACGCATAAAAGTATTATTATCGTACTAAATTTCTATTTGGAAGTAGTTAAATGTTGCGGGGGATCGGGGAGATTTTAAAAATCTCGTGTAACCGGAGCTTGATTTAAATGTCAAAATGTCCTTATTTAGTAGACACAAATTGCCTTTTTTATTTATTATCCCACATGATTTAATTTCCGGAATCTATTCATCATATACAATTGATATACAATGTAGTTAGATAACTAAAAATAAAAATAAGAAAAACAATATATAATAATAATTTTGCAACAAATCTATTTGTAGGTGATCTAGAAATTAACCAAGAAATAAACATGTAAATTTGGACATATCTGTTTAGAAAATTTTTCGAAAAACGGACACCAATATTTTGGATAATTAAAAGTATTTTAGTGTTAAAGTATATATTGTTTAAAATATCAGGAAGTCAAACTTTTACTTTAAAAAATGGACAAATGAATTATTAGAATTAACGATTTTTGTGACCTCGAATTTAAAGTAAATAATTATAAAAGTAAATTAAAATAATACTTCTAATTTACCTATTATGACGTTTGTGAATAACCGATTACTATTATATAACTATTACTTATATATATTACATATATATATAACTATATATTACTATTATATAGCCGATAACCATTACTATTACCCTTCGCTAAATAAAGTATCATATTAAAATGGTGTGTATAATTAGGATTCTAATTTTGAGAATATAAATAGTCAAATTTTGTGTAGGGTATTTAAACATATTACGAAAGTTGATTTGATAAAACAATTGGCTATAATCTATTTATTTAAAAGTTGCAAAACTTCCTAAATTCTTTTGTAGTTATCACATTTGTGTTTGGAAATCGAATTTAGCGTGGCGGTGACAATTCGTTTTATACATAAATAAATTTTATTTTTATTTTACTACTGTAATAACAGTCAATCTACAATTATTGCAATACAAAAAATGTATAATCACTTAAAAAGGACTAATTAGTAATTGTCTATTCAATTCGAATTAAACGTAATATTTCGTATTTTATATTTCATAATAGACCTAATTTATAGATAATTACTAATTTATTGTTTTTAATTATTTTTATTGCAATAATTCTAGAATGACTGCGATTACAACAGTAAATTAAACAATAAAATATTATTTCGGTGTACTTTATAAAAGTTAAAATAATATGAAAATTTTCTTTAAAATTTTATTTCATTTTCGGCACGCTTAATGAAAATATTATTTAAAAAAGTTAAAATAACTTAAAATTTTACAATTAAAACAAATCATCGCCGCGCCGTCATGCTAAATTCAATGTATAATGCAGAGATGAGTGATAATGAGAAAAGGCAATTTAATTTTGCGAGTTTTACAAGGTTCGTATGTTAATAAAGACTTCTCTATTTGTGCAACATAATATATACCAGTTTCTTCCATTTAATTTGCCTATTATACCATTGGACTTATTAAAAGTTTTAAAAAATGATATGTATAACAGCAGTGGGTTCCCTTGACAATTTTTTAGTATTAAAAAATACAATTTTAATTTACAAAACAATTTATTTTACAGTTGATTCTGTTGAAAACATATTGAAACGTATAAACTGTTTTATTATAAACCATTTTCAATAAAGACAAAATTACACAAACTAATCAAACTTGACTTATACATATGAGTTTATTATTCCATAATGCTTTTATTAATTTTATAGTGCATTATATTTTTTGGTAATGTCAATTTTGTGCTGAAATTCAAAAGTAGCAATAATTTTTGTTACTTCTCGTCTAAACTTTTCAAAAATAAAATGTTTTTTTTTAAGATGTATTATTTGTAAATTATATATAACTTATTTTTAAATAAATGCATATTTTTGTATTGTCGATATTTCCAATGTTATACTGCCTACAATATACAAAAGGCTTCCTTGATAGTAATTTGTAAAATTAAGACTGATAGACAGATCTATAAATCGATAAATATCTCGCAAGTCATTTTTAAAAATAGTTAAAACTGAAATATTTTTACAAACTATATTAAATATTAATTTATTCAATTAAATATGTCAGACACTCTTTCTGAAAATAAACAAATATGCTGAAATAATGGCAACACAGCGAGATTGTGTTAATTCTCATAATATATATATATATATATATATATTATCACATCGGATACTACAAAGCACAGAATAAACCCTCACCCTCCATCTCAAGAAATCAGGACAAGTTTATTTCTGCATATGAAGCTATACTTTAGAATTAAATTAGGTGACTAGAAAAAGCTTGTATAGCATACATTTTATGTGAAAGTTGAAGATCAACCTTAGAAGCGTGGTGTCGTAACTTAGAATAAAATGTCCTTTACTATAGCCTATAGCTATATACATATAGATATATATATAGAATAGGTACTATATATCAACTCTACCTCCATAACTCTCTCCTAAGGTACATGTAATCAGATTGCCTCATAATGAATATTTTGATGGAAAAATCGACTTCGAGAACGTACAAATTTATTATCCATATTTTTCATATGAGAATTTAAATGAAATATGATTTAATTGGAGACCATACTCTAACAAATACTCACACAAAATTAATAGCTTTACGTCATAAATAGTAGAACTTGTTACAACCCAGCCCGCAAGGCTACTGTATACACAAATACAGAGATGTTAAACAATCTCCTTAAATTACCTATTTGACTGTTTGAAGAAATTCAAATAGACACATAAATTGGCGCATATAAATAGATTCCTCGTTTCAGACATTGAAAGTATTTCTCCTCCATATAGCCATATAGTGGTAATATGTTCCCATCTATCTTATTAAGTCTGGCTCACGCCATACATCTGAAATAAGACTATAACAACGCCACATTTTTATTGGAATAATTATAATATCAAAAACGCGAAAGCTGTGTGATTGGATGATGTATGATTAAAAAAATGTAATGAGTTTTGGGAGGCCTATAGTTAAGACTATTCAACAATATTTTCTTGTTTAATTGTATGTAGGCTAGCAGGACTAGAGATAAACAATATTTGAGAAAAGAATTGACCTTACACAGTGCCCTAGTTCCAGGTCAGCTCAATGTTATTAATGTAATTTAAATCAGGAGTAATGTATTATTTAATTTTTTTATTTGAAAATATTTTTTTGAAATATCCCATTTTTACCTGATAGGCGATTTTTATCATTTAAAAGCATAATTTATATTAAAAATGTATTTAAATTTTCATAAACATAACAAAGTCATTCACCAAAATGAGTGATTATAGAATACATAAAAATGTTCTGCCAGTTCATAAATAGATGTTATCATCGAGTATTATTATATTTCATTAAAAATATTATATTGTTTCGAGTAGATTTGACATCTAATTTAAACAGGGCGCTATAAGCGATTTCTCATATTTTCATTCTAATAAATTGGATTTTATTCTTTAGGTAAAATAAATTATTTATTTTAATCTCTATTAACCCCCGGGATAACCTGTATAACAGTCATATGTATTGTATAAACATTTTTATGAGTTTATTTGATTTAGAGATTTCATGTTAGCAATTGGGGATTTAAATAAAAATATATGAGCCCACTATAGTGTATATATATGGAACAAAAATCAATTTTTTGACATACACCAGCGTTATTATGCTATGTGTATTGTTGGATAAATGATGCTTACCTCATCAATTTCCTAGCATGTCATGGGCATGTTTAGTTTCAGTGACATACACTTAGTGTTTACAATTTTGTTTTACAATTACTGTTTTGTTTACAATTATTGTTTACAATTAGCAGGCAGTATTTAATTTTAGGTACTAGACAAAACTAACAAAACTAAACGAATTAACATCGCATAATAACCTAAACTATATTTCACAGTCGAATAATCCAATAAAATACCGCTAAATACAAATTAGAATCGGGTAAAAATTTGAGTTTTTAGAGATATCACAAATATACTAATTAAAATTAAATAAAAAATTTCCATTTTCATTAAATTCATTTAGTATATATTTTTAGTGAGTTAAAAAAATATTATCTGCTATACACATTACATACACATATAATTGCCAGCAACATGAACCTATTGATAAGGAAAATAATAATTGTAACGCAGATGTTAACGCAATTATTGTATCGATTAAACTGATAACTAAATATCAATTTTGCAGCATGCACAATCTGTGTACTAAGCTATAAGCTGTAACAATAACATTATATGTTCGTAATATAATCTTTTAATTTTTCATTAATCAGTGCATATTGGCTATATGCCCTACATTTGATTTGCACGCACATTATATTTTTCAATATTTTATTTCTTAATAATTTCCTTATATAAACGATATAATATAGCCTTCAATCAAATAATAATACTTTTAAATATTTGATTTTAATATTTTTTTAATTTCATTATAAACCTAAAAGGAAAAATATATTAATGGAGTATTTGTTTTGAATAAAAGTTGGTTTCTGCACATTGTGGAATTTCAAGTAAATGGCAGCCATCTTGGAAGGCATGTTTTGGTGAAAAAAAAATTTCATCATACTTTTGTGCAACTTTTCTGGCATTTTCAGATGGTTATAAATTAGTTATAGGAGTAACTTTTTCCTTTTAATATCTGATGCCCCTCATTAATGTGTTATTGATTCACACTATCGAACATATATTTATAGTTTTACGTTATATTTAAGAATTGTTGCAATTTCATTTATTTTCTTGTGTATTTAATTAGATTTTCAAAATATTTCTTTTCTATAAATACAATATATAAATATAATAACTATATTACTTATTATACATTTGTTATTGATTTTCCAGCACAAACGTACAATTCCAATCGCCTTGGTGCTTCTAATCTGTACTATTATTGGAAGTGTCAGTGTCATTGTCAGCATCTCGTTCTCAAAAAAGAAGTCTCGCTTGAATTTTTTTATAATAAATCTTGCAGTATCTGGTGAGAAATAATGTATTTTTCTTAAAATACCAATTTGTTTGGGAAGTTCAATCATATTTTGAAATGGCCATTTAAACGATTGTTATACTTTTACGCATATTTTAAATACTAATGCTATATTTTCACTCTATATTTTAGCCAATATTTTATAGCCACTTTACAACAACTAATTTGTTATGCAAAAGTAAAAGTTTTGTTACAATTAATACAATAAACCTTTTAAAGTTATATTTATTCTAAGTTTTGGCTATCCTAAGTCATTATATATTTGTCATATATGAAGATAATAGGCAATGTTATAAACCTAAAAGCAATGCACCAATTGCTTAAAACTTAATTAATTTTGCATATTAAGCATTAACAAATATTTATTAATTATTGATTAATACCAATTACAAATATTAAACAAAACAAAACACTTCGGGTTAGTTAGATAGCTGTAAAGTTTTGTCATATCAATTGCAAAGTACAATTAACTAAATCAATGTTACACTTATTTTAATTGTCCACTGAGATAGTATATTTATATTCATATATAATAAATATATATATATTATGAAGCTGAGACAGATTTCCTACAAAATTACATGATTTATATTTTTACAGATTTACTTGTTGGAATTGGCCATATTCTACCCAACATACTCATTTTAATAACAAAAGAATTTTATGGATCAACGGCGCCTTGTAAAATCACCAAATTACTCGCGGTACGTATTGAAATTTTAAATATCCACCAAGTTCAGAAATATACTTTTACTTTCTAAATTTAAAAAATATAGGTAGGCCAACAGGAATTTGTTTAAATTTATATTTTGGGAAATATTTTGCAATTGCAGTATATTTTATAAAAAGCATGTCAGTTTTTATCTTCATGAATAAAATACTTGTGTAACAAACATAGTTTATTAAACACGTGACTCTCTTCTGGGTATTATCCATATATATATATATCAGAACATTTAATAAAATAGATATTTGTATTTATATTTCTGTATATTAATTATTTTTAAGTAGGCCGAAATGCAACTATTTATTTGATTAATCCTTGAATCGGCTTTATTTAACCTAAATGACAAACGCCCAAAGTTACAGAAAACAATTAAATACACAAAAAAAAACAGAAAAAGGATCAAAACAGTTCGAATCAGGTAATTAACATATACATATATAAAATTGTTGCAAAGTTATTAAAAATAACCATATATGAAATACTAAAAAGGGTTTTCAAAATAGCGTACGGGTTGAAAAAAATTTCAGTTCATGGAAGTAGGAACCGGAGTTTCGAACATAAAAAGAAAAGAGTACAAAGCATAATCACAATTCATTCATTCGTTCATTTAGTGTTCACTTCGAAGACCCTATCAAGTTTTGCAATATTGTAATGATATTAAGTAATATGTAGATAACAAATGAATAGAATTATTATATCAAATAATAAAATGTAGAAAATACACAAACTTCTCTATTTGAAGGAATACACATTTGATTACATTGTACATACAAATGAGATAAATAAAACTCTGTACAATAAACCTTTATAGATCTTTGTGAGATTAATACGTAAACGAGAAAATGGTATTACTAAGCTCCTATATTGTGTTAGCCGACGCTATACGTCATAACTTCCTGATGTACAATCATCAATTTACATTAAATTACAGCAGCCCTAAAATATCCTATTGGTGAAAGTTCCAAGCGATATATCCCCGCATAACACAAATGTTCACCTTCAAATGTTCAAATATTCTTTTGTTAAGGTTGTAATTATATATGGCTCATCAATAGTTATGTTTATACAATCTTGACGTTACATTTTTTTATATGCTTAAATTCTGATTTATTTAATACTGATATTATTTATATTTGATTTCTCTCAAATATAATTTATTTAATATTTAAGTCCTGGAAAAACATTATTAAATCATACTTACATTCATGTTTTCATTAATGATTGTTTCTTTCATTTGTTTCTTTCATTTAATCTTTTCTGTCTTCAAACCATATTAAAAATTCGTTTGCTATATAAACAATTTTAAATATTTTTATATAAACTTTAAGTTATATATTTCATCTCCAATATTTTATGTTTTATGTTTTATGTGTTATTTTCTTTTTAACGATATATTTTATTAGTCAATCAGGTGCAGTTAGTTAAGAGTACACTGGATTCATTGTTATCTAAATTGTTATAAACCCAGGTTAATAATGCGATGTATATTATTAACCCGGATTGATAGTAATCTAGAGTATTTTCAACCTGATTAAGTATTCAGTGGTTAGGTTAAAAGTACGCTGTTCGTAAACTTAAATGTAAGAAGCACCCCCCGATAATAGTCGAAACACAGTCGAACAAGTGTGCCACCTCAGAACCGAGAATGATGAAAGGTTGTACCACAACTTCATTGATTTCAGGAACGCGTTCGCCCGGGTCTAGCATGAAACACAATTTTTATGTAAATTAAGAAGTGAATTATTGGAATTGGAATAGAATGGAATTGGACATGAATTTATTTACAATATTTCCTAGAAAATGCATTCTCTCATTGGCGTCAAACAGTCAGTCACATCAGTTCATCAACGGACTGACTGAGAACTACAACATCAAACGATGGCCGTAGGTTATACATCTATTATTTTTCATCCGTACGCAGTAGTAGAAGTTCCCCAATTAGTCTCCAATATACTTGATGTATAGTTTCAAACAAATCTGTCACAAGATTTTACAATTTGGAATGTCTTGCAAAGTAACCATGAGAATATGTAGATTATTCTGCATCTAAATTTGACGAATTATTCAATTTCATTGTCGAACATTGAGATGAGGTTTTCGTTATAGCAATTTAAAACATGAAGGTTGAACACATCCAACAAAAGAAAAATTACGAGTGAGCAGCATGCAACCAATTTTGACATACGCGTATAAGCGACAATATTGGCTTGAAGAATAACCACCGCTTGCGAAGAAAGGAGTTCTAAGATTATCCACGTTTCTATGAAATTATTTCAACATAAGCTTTAATTGTAAAATTTACATTGTGAATGAAACATCGTCCAATAATAGTTCAAATATCAAAGCAAAGACTATTGAAAAATCGTAGCCTAGAAAAAGTATTATGGAGTAATGAATTTATAATTTATAACTCTCCCTTTTCATACACTTTCGACAAACATCATTTCCGAATTTGCGATTTGTCATTTTTGTTAGATGTTCGTACATTTCGGTAAGATGACCGGGTTTACAGTATAAGAAGGATGTTTACATTCGAAATGGTCGTGGATGTGGCAAACACATTTTGCTGCCTACAAAATCATAGGCTTTTTGTATTTTTAAAATTGTAAAGTAATTTCACAACCTTGTTTGAGTAGCGTTTCAATCGTGGTGACTTCGTCTCATTTTGAACTTTTAAAAAAGGCGACGCTATTTAGCATATTGTATCTCTTCCTGTCGACAAGGTTTTTTCTTTTAGTTGACGGTAGAGGTTTTTTAGCGTTTTTAATCACTTTTTGAGTCAGAAGAGCTTTAGCCGCTCATTTTTCAAGTGTGTTTATCTCATTTATATAAAAGATAATATTGTACATATTTTAACAATTACTATTGGTCACTTTGTTTATTAATTTTATAAATAAATAAATATGTCCTTCAGTGTTGTTTTTGATGAATGTTACTAAGATTGTTAATCAGCATATTGCATATCGAAATTTATTAGCGAATTCATTTCTTTTAGAATGTATTGACCGGGTGGTCCTTATAGATAACTTTGGAAACTTAGAAATAATAAAGTTTAATTCATTTGTGAGAATTTTTCTGAAATTAGATTTTGTTAACTAATATATTTTTTAATGAAAATCGATCCTCAGTATCTTCAAAACATTCCAGAGTGAAATTTTCATTATATATTTCTGACACGCCTTTTTAGAAGAAAATTTCGATCTTTTTATCACAGAAATCTAAATTTATATCACAATACAATAAAAATAACAACGAGCTATATGCAAAACCGATAAATGTGAACAAACGAGACAATATTGGAATGACTTAATGAGTGATCTAATATAGATAATCACATAATTAAATTTATTTTCTGCATTTTCAAAGTTTATAATAGTACTATAATATGCCATCATGTTAATTTACTTGCGATATTGACAGCAATAATAATGAATATTAACAATAATATTAATATGTTAATGAACGAAAATCGTTGATTGTAATATAAAAATTATACATATCTTACTGAGACAAAAAGAGTAAAGCAGTATATCAATTCATAAGCACAAAAATAGAAAAAATTCGAAACGGATTATATATAATGCAGCTAGACGGGATAAATGAGTTCAACCATCTTTATGTCTTACCGGACTAAAACTCTGTATGCGGGACAATATGGGAATAATGCAGTGGGTTTTGTGAAAAGTATCGATGAAGGCTGACTTACTCAAAGGCAGACTCTACTTCGATTAACTATTTTGAAAGTATCCAACATAATTACATTAACAGCTTTGAAACTTATCCATTTTCGCGTTTTCACAAATTAATTCACAAACAAATATTTAAACAACATTATGTAATGTATTGTGTATGAATAATTTACATCACATGAACATATTATAACAGGATAGAATATTAGTTCAATTACAATATGCTAAATGTAAGTGGATACGACTTTAACAGAAACGCGAGCATTTGTTTATCAAATGTGTATCAAAAATGCACTGTAGTTTAGTGTTTAATGTGAATTTCATGTTTATTTTGAAATACAATCCTTACTGTTAACTGTAGTTTAGTTTAGATAAATAATTTATTATTAGAAAGATTTGTTTTTTTAAACAGTATAATGTTTCTTGTTTTAAAAAAAACTTTTTATTTAACATTTCATTTTGAAATCAATCATATTTTTACATTATTAATAAATGTAGAATGATTTTTAATTACGTACAATATATTTGATATTCATAGATATACTATAATATCTAATAAATATCATGAACAATTTAGTTATAATGTATCGATAAATACTATTTTCCTATAAAATATATTAATATAAAAATATTTTACTATAAAAACTATTTAAATATATGGTTTTCTCGAAATATAACTGTGTAGAAGCAGTCATGAATACTAAACAGTATAGATATTCTATTTCAAAAATCTGACTTATTCCTATATCAGTTTTGGGAAACGCAATTTCCAGGAATCATCATATTTTTTGTTTATCTTATCTCCGGAAGATAATACAGCGTCGGAGTTTATCTTATCTCTGGAAGAAATACACCGTCCGAGTAACGGCACTGTATTATCTCACCTCGGCTTATGTTTATAATAGTTTCGAGTAATAAAGTCGTGATATAGGGTCATTTCGCGAAACTATCTTAGCATAGTACTAACTTAGTAGAGAGATTAGCATAGTATTAACTTAGGAGAGAAATTAGCATAGTACTAACTTAGTAGGGAGAAATTAGCATAGTACTAACTTAGGAGAGAAATTAGCATTGTACTAACTTAGGAGAGAAATTAGCATAGTACTAACTTAGAAGAGAGATTAGCATAGTACTAACTTAGGAGAGAGATTTGCATAGTACTAACTTAGGAGAGAGATTTGCATAGTACTAACTTTGGAGAGAGATTTGCATAGTAGGGGAAGGTGGGGTAATAACACCATAGTAAGGGAAAATTTATATATTTTCTACAATAGATATTATATGTAAATAAAAAGTGGGTAATACGTTTTAGCT
>JAUZND010037903.1:0-21617 GCA_034780555.1 Coelogynopora nodosa
TTGCCTAAGTACTATATATAAAATAAATAATCAGGGGGGTCCAAATAAAAGGGTGAGGGGGTGGTTGCCTATTTTTGACACTAAATAAATAAACGGGGGTTACGTTTATTTGGCACGCCAGAGTAATACAATTATTCTCGCATGCAATCCTCTCAGAGGCTGCAAACATTTGCATACGGTAACTTAAAGTAGAGATAAACCGAGGTTTCACCCCTCTCCTTCTTATTCGCAGTCGGTTGTCCTGACAACGTCAACATTGTTGTCATGTGAACATGTGGCAAATTATAGTCCTCCAATAGCAGTCAAGTAGGCCCACTTG
Source organism: Coelogynopora nodosa (assembly GCA_034780555.1). Taxonomy (NCBI): domain Eukaryota; kingdom Metazoa; phylum Platyhelminthes; order Proseriata; family Coelogynoporidae; genus Coelogynopora; species Coelogynopora nodosa. The sequence goes on from JAUZND010037903.1 coordinate 320, forward strand.
TAGAATGGTGTACAAATACGATTACATCATTCATCAACATGAACGTTTCTAGAAAACTCGGTGAATGCCACTATGTTTAATTAATACAATTAGATTAGCGGATTTCCATAAAGTAGTTATAGAGTAGTTATTATATATATATACATATTTATCAATGGTTTATTCTTTGTTTTTAATCTACACTATTTTGTATAACTTATTTTAAACTATATTTACTGTAACAAGATTTCTATAACAATTATATGAGCTGCTTACATATCCCAACCTATAAATGATAATAAATAATGGCAATATTTAATATCTTTGGTATTTTTGTTGTAGATTTTAATATGTTCAATGTTTTATCTTTAGAGAGAGTCAACGATGAGAGTTTAGAATTCATGTTGCAACATATTTTCAATGCTTCAATATTATATATACACCAAAATAGAATGTATGCGTTTGTATTAAAACATCTTAGAAAATCAAATAGCATGACAAATATGTACATAAACTGTGTTAAATATGTATAGAAAAGTTAAATAAAATTAAATGCCAGTAAAAAAATATTTTAAATAAATAAAGCAAAAATTTTACATAAAATTTACATATTACAAGAATTTACAGGTGAGGTTTAGTTAAACAAGTCAAAATATTTGTTTGATATGCAGTCAGTATACGTTAAAACTGTTTTAAATGATTACATGTATTAAATATTCAACATTTCAATCCAACAGATGTTCAATAGCTTTGAATAGTGTTGAATAGTTTTCAATTGTGTTTTATTAGAGTCTTAGAAACGGCAGCAGTCACTATATTGTAACAACAACATCTAAATCATGAAAGAGTCGCAAGACTCATCAGGTAGTAATAGAACAAGTAAAACGTTTTTGCGGTTAATTTTTTGATGCAACTTTGTAAATGTTAAAATATATATAACGAATCAGGCAGATGTTAAATAAGAGATTCATTCACATGAAAGGATATTCCACCATTTAATTATATTGCTGTATTATTGATAAATATAATAATCACAATTGATTCATGCCTGCCTTGCAAGAAATCTAAACATATAAGTATATTCATTATAAATACGGGTGTGCATTAACCAAATACATGAAAAAAACTTCTTCTTTTTATCAAATTGCACAACAACAAATACTTTCGAATATTTTGTTTTGTTTTCTATACTTTCAGTCCCCCTGCAAGAGGAACAGTTTCCATTAATTGAAGTCGATTCGATTGTGAACCTCACAGGTGGCCAACAGTGTATATACTCCTTACTAACTTACACGGGTTAGATTTTGACGGTTTAACATTAATAAATTTTGAATAAAATGAAAAAAATTAATACTGGACATATATTTCGGTATTGCAATGATTATTATCAGAAAGGAATTCAAATAAAACGATTTTAGTTGTTTATAACTAAAATATTATCATTTTCTACAAATTTCCTGTTTTTAATATCTCTACATATTCAGCAAACGTTTTATAAAAATGGAAATGAATCGTTTGATTAAAAAAATAAAATCATTTCAAAAATACATATTATATGAAAGTGGATGCGCTCACAAACCATTTTTTATTATACAATGTAAATAAAAATAAAAGAAAAGATGGTGTTGGTACGTAATTTCAAATTCAAAGAAACTGATTTTAATTAGTTTGTTGAAAAATACTTAATAATAAAAAATACCACTAATTTTTTTAAATGCAAATAATTTGGTTTTAAAAACTAAATTCCTTGGAGATTACAGGTCTAGTTATTGGTTATCTAGTTATCTAGGTATATATATATATATATAGGGATAAATATACAAAATATATTAGTTTGCTTCAAAAAGTAATTGTTGTTATAATTAAACTAACTGATGTGATTATTTTATTGATTTTGTTTTAATCGATTTTAGAACACAACTAAGTCTAAGCCTAAGGCTAAGTGCCAATTTGATAAAATGGCATAAAATAAACATCAAAAAACTATTTTATGAACTTGACGTACTGACACATCACAAACGATACCTAGTAATGTTCCTGACATTAAAATAATTAACTTTCTAACAATAAATCGTTAGGTGAAATCTCACGAAATCTCAATTTTTCAAAAAACAGTATACAATTGACATATTTGAAGTGCTTGTATAGAAATACATCAATAACAAAATATAGTTGTTTTAACATAACGTTATAAATAGTTTGATCAATAATTATTACCTTAACGGACGATTTTATTGTTTACGATTTTCCGACTTTCAGCCTTTTAGTCAAAACAACATAAATCGAGCGCTTTACTTCCCGATAACTTAAAGTATTCCCTGCAGCTACCCTTAGAATTCACTAGCTGCTATTAGCGCAACAAGCCATATTATATTAGAATCCTTTTTTTCTATTTTCTCTCTTTTACTTTTCCCAGCCGAATATGCTGCAATCAATGGGGTCAGGTATCCACGGCAGTGTCTGAGCGACGAGGACTGCTCCACAAGCCCCGACTGTGGCCTCGTGATGAACTGCTGCAATGCCATCCTGCTGTCCAACTGGCGCAAGGTATTGAGGAACACAGAATTCCGGTACACCTGTGTGCCGGCCCTGCTTCACTCCAACAGTGAAGAAGAATTTGTGAACATAGCCGAGATTGCAGTTGTGAAACAATGCAACAGCTCGATCAACATCTCAGCGTCAATTCGCGAGAAATGTGAGAACATCAACGACTACAGCGATCCCATTAATTTTCAACTCTATACAGACCAGGATGGAGGCATGGCGACCTACTATAATCGCTTTTGTGCTGAGTGCAATGCTGTTTTGAATAAAACTAGGCCTATTACAGATTTACGATACTGTAACGTCAGTTTGAGACAACTATTGTCCCAAGGTAATCTGACTGTTTTGAAGAAGGCAAGTATGTACTTCGAGCACTGTGCACATATCATATCCCCGCCTGTCCTCAAACTAAGTGGATTTCCATTCCACTATAAAACTAGTTTTACACGATGTATTAAACCAAATGAACCTACCATTGCCAGCCGTCCGGAAATAACTAAAAATAGTACTAAACTAGACCTTCTCAAATGGTTCTGCTATGTAGCTTACTCAAATCACTGTGGCAAACACAAAAATGCCTACTGCGCAGCCGTAACTAAGGATACCAACGACTGTACTGAGTTCTGTAATGCCTTCGAAATCAATGACATGGGAAGCAGCGGTTTTGAAGTGATTCCCTCCTTTTCAATGATGATAGACTTTCGCAGACCTGATCAATTGTTTGTACCGATCAGGGAATTCCGACGAATTGCAGACAAATGCGGGACGGCCAACATTTCCAGGGACAACTCTTTGGAGTACTGCCTGGTCGCTACCTGCACAAATAGAACCCTTTACACACCTCTCTGGAGACGATGTGTTGATCCCATGGCAACCCTCTATGTCGAGATCACGATTCAACAGCCATCTTCACCAGTATTTGCGCTTACTTTTTTTACAATGATTTGTGAAACTTATTTGTCGCATAGTGTTGGCAAACTCTGTAATAAGATCAATAATTTCGGTTCAACAGAAGAATTCTCTGACGACATGCATGTTATAAAAATGACAAAATTTAACAATTTAGTAGTTTTAAAACAGTTCGAGAACCGTCAGCATCTCACCGAAGCTATCAATTATATCGTAACAACTATAAAAGCCGAAAATATTGCAGAAGTATCTCTGAATATAACTATACAAGACGCCTCTATTTTCGAGCAAATAAGCAATTTTAATAGCAATTCAACGCAGGAAATTATTGAGCAGCACGTGTTTTTTTTAGTTAAGACAATCGGTATTATAAATTACGAAAATAAAACATTTCAAATCAAGCCAACGTTTGATTCATGTACGACAACCGTGTATCAAGTTATTTCTGATGTCAATGAAACTGAAATAAAGCAGTGGTTCTCTGTTCAAGGTATCAGGGATGGTTTGATGGTCCATAATTCTCTTGTGCAGCACACCCAATGCAACGCTAGTGAAACTAATAATAACTTGGGAACATCAGTTGCAAACAAAGTAAACAGTTGGGTAAACTATATTTTAATTCCCACTTCCATTCTGACCCTATCATTCACAATCGTAACCTATTCAGTATTCCCCGAGCTACGTTCTCTTCCGGGGATCTGCACTCTTCAACTCTGCATCTGTTTGTGTCTCCATTACATCCTGTTTCTCACACTCTCTCTGCTAAAACGGGAACGTTTAGGTCAGGGCGTGTGTTGGGGAGGAGCAGCTGTCAACCACTTGGTGGCACTCTGTGTGTTCACCTGGAGCGTCTGTCTGTCCTACACTTCCATGCGAACTTTCAGTTCAACATGTGGAGACAACTCGGTAACCACATCTCGTATATTGAAGTACTCGTTGAGCGCTTATCTGCCGCCAGGTTTCGTAGTTGGCTTGTTTGTCGGATTCAGTTTGTGCGGTAATTGTTTACCGGGCTTTACTGTTCAATACGTGAATGGCAATTTTTGTTGGCTCAAAGCAGGTTACTCGGTCCTTTTTGGTATGACAATTCCAGCGCTACTTCTGGTTGCAATAACGATTGTACTCTACATATGGACATTGATCGGATTTTGTCGCACTGTCCAACAAACTGCCATGGTTTCATCAAAAGGAACTAACAGTCGGCTTTTCCTCCTGATCATTCTAAAGTTGGGAGCACTGTTGGGAATAGCTTGGGTTCTCCCAGCTCTCAACATCTGGATCAGATCGGATGGGTTTGATGTCTTCAGTAACATTTTAATTGCCAGTCAAGGTCTTCTAATATCGATTGCGTTTACTTGTAATGCAAGAGTGTTGAAGCTATATCACAGAAGAGTATTGGGTATCTCCAGCCGCTTCGTTTCTACGAAAATAACCGTCACTTCTCACGATTGAATTGTAAAAGACAAATTGGCATTATTTCTTGCTTCATCTTTTTAAGGCTTCATCCAATCCTTCAATGCTTTATATATGCAATCTTCTCTGTATAATGTCGCTTCTCAAGAAGTTTATAATTTGATTGCTATTTATTTCTTAATTACTTTTATTTCCAAGCTTTACCGACTCCTTATACGTGTATACTGTATCAATAGATTCTATAACATAATTATTCATTCTCTAAAATTTACACTAATGCATACAATACGCAAACTGATGATTCATTTTCTTCTTTATTTCCGTAATGTGGCTAAGTTTCTTGTAATTATATAACTTTAAAATCGATAGTTTTCTTTTTGACATATTATGGTAAATGAAAAATCGTATAGATTATAGCGGCTTATTTTTGGAGCGTAGATATTCATAATTATTTAACAAATTGAGTATTGTTGAACCAACTATTGTACTTCGTGTGAGGACAAGTCCCCGCTTCTAACATCATACAATGCACTAAAGTCTTAAATGAATTTTTTAACTCAATATTTATGCATCGATTTATTGATCCACTTTATCTCTGAATTTAAAGGATGAGAAAGGGGTAGTTAATTGTTAAGGTTTGTCGTATTTGGTTTCATAACAAATGTTTTATTTGTTTGAATAAATGTTTTAATGTTTGCACGATCGCATAAATTCCGAATTTTATTAATTTAATTAAATACAGTTTTAAATTTCATCAATATAAATGTTATGAATATTATTATTAATAAAAAAAATATTATAACTTTACACAAAACACTTTTAAAATTAATAATTCTTTATAATCATATTACTAAATTATATTTAACTATAATAATATAAATTTATAATAATGATATGATTGCAATATTGATAAAAATTTAAATTACCGAAAATAAATTTTCAGAATAAAAAAATAGATGTATTTGACTAAACCGACAGTTCTGTATTTTAGTTTGTATAATACATTGATTAGGCTCTTGATTCGTTTCTTGATCCGTCTCTGCTCTTGATTCGTCTCTTGATTCGTCTCTTGATTCGTCTCTTGATTCGTCTCTTGATTCGTCTCTTGATTCGTCTCTTCATCCGTCTCTTCTCTTGATTCGTCTCTTGATCCGTCTCTGCTCTTGATTCGTCTCTTGATCCGTCTCTGCTCTTGATTCGTCTCTTGATCCGTCTCTGCTCTTGATTCGTATCTTGATTCGTCTCTTGATCCGCCTCTTCTCTTGATCCGTCTCTTGATCCGTTTCTGCTCTTGATCCGTTTCTTGATCCGTCTGCTCTTGATCCGTCTCTTCTCTTGATTCGTCTCTTGATTCGTCTCTTGATCCGTCTCTTCTCTTGATCCGTCTCTGCTCTTGATCCGTCTCTGCTCTTGATCCGTCTCTTCTCTTGATCCGTCTCTTGATCCGTCTCTGCTCTTGATCCGTATCTTAATCCGTCTCTGCTATTGATTCGTCTCTTGATCCGTCTCTTAATTCCGTCTCTGCTATTGATTCGTCTCTTGATCCGTCTCTTGATCCGTCTCTTCTCTTGATTCGTCTCTTGATCCGTCTCTGCTCTTGATTCGTCTCTTGATCCGTCTCTTCTCTTGATCAGTCTCTTGATCAGTCTCTTCTCTTGATCCGTCTCTTGATCCGTCTCTGCTCTTGATCCGTCTGTTGATCCGTCTCTGCTCTTGATCCGTCTCTTGATCCGTCTCTGCTCTTGATCCGTCTATTGATTCGTCTCTTGGTTCGTCTCTGCTTTTGATCCGTCTCTTGGTTCGTCTCTGCTTTTGATCCGTCTCTTGATCCGTCTCTTGATCCGTCTCTTGATCCGTCTCTTGATCCGTCTCTGCTATTGATCCGTCTCTGAGTGTATATTTAAACAGAAACTGACGTTAAAGTTAAAGTTATATTTTTTTAGTATTATATATAAATAAAAATAAATATCTGTTATTATCTATAATATTTACAATTCATAGCACTTTTAGTAATTTTATTAAATTTCAGTATATCACTAAGTTTTAATCCGTTAGTTACCCATATCCAAACTCTAAGCACGCGCATAACCAGCGTGGAGCAATGATGCAATGCGCTAACAGAATTTTCAAGGTTTCCTTATTTCATATATTTATTTTAAATGTCTGCATTGTTCACCCCTTAAATGCCAAAGATGAAGGCGCCCTTTGAAATATACCGCCAGGTGATTTCAAAGTCTGGCTATGCCACTGCTAAGACTAGATATATTTAGTAAAAAATAACTAAAATGTCAAAAAATGAATTTTATAGTTAAAATAAAATCATACTCCACCTTTAATGGATCTAAACATTTATAATTTTCTGAGATCTGCCGCCAAAGTCATGAAAGATATATATGTATAGAAACAATTGAGGTGATTATATGTCTTAAGGCAATGTAGATTTAGAAAGGTTTATAAATATATGTTTTATATAGAAATATACTTTCTATTAATAATAAATATAAATAGACTTATTGTATAACATAGTATAATAAGTAGTATATTATTATATTATTATTTACTAAGTAGTATATTGAATATCATACTATTATAAGTGTGTTATTTAATAATTTTGAAATGCGTTACTATAATGATTATTTTTTTAACATGCAGATATAAGTATTCTCAGTCAATAAAAAAAGAATGTGATCTTTACAATTATTGATAAACAATATTATTTAATTGTAAAAAAATTAGCGTTTAACACGTCCTAGGAAAATTTGTCATTAAGCAATTAATAATAAATAATGTAATCAATGTATAATTCCAATAATATAAGTTATCCTCCTTTTATGTGCTAAATAGTTCTCTTCATAAACTGAAATCAAGTATATGTATGATACAAAAGTTTAATGTAGGCCTATTGCAATTTTAAGAACATTTTAAAATACAACCATAAGTATGGTTAACCAATAAGAATTTAAATTAACGAATATTGCAGATAGGTTGAGAAAGATGAACTGTTACAGGAATCACAATAGTAACTCTGGTTTAATATAAATCAGGTCAGTACGAAAATAGTGGGTTTTAATAGTTCGCTGCATTTTGTTAATCTCAAATTGTAATTTCGCAATATTATGGTTCAAATCAATTATTTCGCGGCCACAGCTATCCAGGTAATATCCCTTTCTCAACTTGACGTACTCAAATTGTGAGGTACTGTATCTGGTAGTCTATAATTCACATAACAAAGGAGACGTCTCTTTCTTTAAAAGTAGAAAACAATACCTCGAAAATTACTCAATCAGCACCTAAGCGATCACATATATTATATAACTCTATTATTTAAAACTGTTTATAAAGTTAGTTATAATCTATAAATATCTGTGACACCATAAAGGCAAACCAAGTTGTCATCATACGTCACAATCGAGATTAACTGTAAGTAATTAGCCACATTTCTAGTTTTAGAATAGACACTTAAAGTAATACTCACTATAATGTTATGTAACCAGCGCATTATCGATGGCTTGGCCGAGATAATTAAACGAATTATAAAACCTATATATGTTGTATCAGATGTCATTAAAATTGAAGCGTTGGTTGGATTGTAATAAAATTTTAAATAAATGAAGGGCGGCAGAATAAAATTTTTCATCCTGATATAAAATTCTAGTTTCTATTATTGTGCTATCTTGTGAGCAATCTAAATTAGTGAGTGTGTTATGGATATATTATATAAGCTACACATCCACTTCATCCTATTTACTTAAACTATATTATCATAAAGTCATATCAAGAAATGAATTAGATAATAAAATATGGTAGTTTAGATTGATAATCATGACAAGGACTTATTGTTTTAATAGATAGTCAGTATTTAGTAGTATTGAGTAATGAATGATTAAAAATATATTGAATAATTCGTGGCGCAGAGCACTCTATATGGATTAATCAAAGTGATATAATAAAAATTGTGATTATAATGTTGTTTTCGTTTGGGTCAACTTAATTATATTAATTAAATGGACAGTGTTAGTTTATTTACAGAATTTACAGAAAAATATATAAAATTGTAAGACTATCTACTAATTACTATATAGTTACAATATTGTTTGTTGAATTTATGAAACATACTATTATTTGTAGAAACATATCATTATTTGTAGAAACATACTATTATTTGTAGAAACATACTATTATTTGTAGAAAGAAATACAATTAATATATGTAAGTATTCATTTTAACGATTGTTATCACAAATTAAATTGAAAATATTAAATCAAATGAAAATATTCATTTAATTATTTTATTGGAGTAAATTATGATGATTTGTTTCTAAATGCAATTTATTCGTAAAGCTTTTATATTGAAATTACGTTTTTGTAATTCGTGAATTTGATTATATGAAATAATAAATGTTTTCAAGTTGTGCAACGCAGTTATCTTTATTTAATCATTTGTATTATGCAACATATTGATGCCCTGTGCATTGCATAACTGGCACCAGTTGTATGATAGTGATGTAACGTATTTGTTTCAGATTATTTATTTCTTATAAAAAAGCATAAAACAGGTTTTGTGATTTTAGTTCCAAAAGAACAATCTATGAGGTAGCAACGATTTAGCTAAAAACAAATTAAGACAATCTTTAGCTATAGGTCGTAGCTAGATGGTAATCTATTATAGTAAATTGTATTTTGAAATTATTTAATCAAATATGTAAATTTGTGATCTAATTCACAAGTTAAAATTGGTACGAATTTCTTAGAAAAACATGTTGGATTTTATTATTTATTCCCCAGTAGCGTTAAAGTTTATACAGTTTATCTATGAAATTGATTCCCCTGCTGTTAAAAACATTAAAGGACTGTTTTTATCCATAAATGAGCAAATAATTATATCCTGTTAAAAATGGAAACAAACAATTAAAAAAAAATAAAAATTCGATATTTTTTAGAACAAAAACATGACATTTCCTTTGTGGATCGAAACATTTTTTGATTTATTTGAAATTTTTTATAATGTGAATTTATTTAGATTTTAATAAAGATGTTAATTTATTTCTTACATGTATAAAACTTTAAAAATACAGTTATGTGTAGTATAGTATACTTTGTTTAATAAGTACTGATAGTATATAAACAAAACAAGTGATACAAATTATAAAAAAGCAAATATGAATTTTGTTGCTATATGTAACAAATTTAGTAGCAACATTACTTTTCATAAAATGCTGGAAAAATTAAATAAGATAACAACAAAAGGTTGACGAATAATGAATAGTGAAACAATAAATAGGTAGTATAATTATAATGTTGTGTTAGGATAAAAGGTCATGTATATTATGTAGAAGTCGTTTATACACGATGTACGGAAGCAAATACACGTATATATATATATATTGTATATATATGTTTATTTGGATAACATTTTTGTTGAATAAAATATCTAAGGACCTCTAAAACAAGATGATAAGGCGCACTTTCTATTAACGGTCACAAATTGAGGAGGTTGATTATTTAATTGCACATTGATGAGCATATTTAGTGATTATATTAATTATTAATAGGGATGGTGTTCAGTGCCCTTGGGTCACATTTTTGAAAAGAGTATTTCCATAACAAATATTTAGTGAAATCTATAAGTGATAAAATAAACTGAGTTCATGAATTGTGATTGTAACAAAATTTGATACGCAATGTAGTTTTTGTGTTAACATGTTTCAACGTATTTAATAAAACGGCATCTATACAATTACGGAAGGTGACATTTAAGTTAATTAAATAAAAAATTAAAGTCGGATGTCTCTACAGAAACTTTCCTGGATACACCATTACGTACTACAAATATGCAATCAAATCTATCATTTTGCAAAATGAAAGTTTTTTACGTTTTATTTCTACTTTCCATCGTTGCCGGGATTATTTTCACCATTATTTTTTTACCATTTTCACCATTATTTTCACTGCACGCTAAATTTCCTTGCTTCAGTGTTGTGCTTTATTAAATCTTCTGAATATAAAACAAATATACAATAGGCCTACAGTTTACTATAAACGTAAAATACTAAAATTAAGCAAGACAATATCGTTTTAACATTCCACAAAATTATCGGCCATTTTGTTTAACGAACGATCGAAAAGCATAAACAATTTCAAATGGCATGTAAAAGACTAATGCAATTTTCGTTCAGACCATATATTTTAAGATAAGTAAGATAAGTAAGCAAGTAAGATAGATAAGCCATTTGTAGTGTTTATATGATATGCATTCATCTTGTGCTATATCTCGGTAAAATAGGACATCTATTAGAAATAAATCTATTGAATGTAAATGATCTATTATTGGAAATTTGTTAATATTTGATAGTCGATTTTTAAAATAAGCCAAACATTTTTTTAACGAATTTTCCGCATGCGCAATGTTTTTTATGTATTGTAAATATACTACTTATACAAGACTACTTATACTATGCTATTTATACATATTAAATGTAAGAGTATGTTTAGTGTGTACACATTATATGCAAAAGTGTTTATAAATTGATGATTATATCTTTTATATAATAGATATTATTTTCAAGCTATCTATTTGCACCTATAAGATAGTAAATCATGGCGCTGTTGCCCTGCGTTGATGAAAGATTTGTTGTATGCATGAAATAAATAGTTGGCCTATATCTAATCTAAATTATTAAAACATATCTATGGTTCAAATATGTGAAATAATCATAATAAATACAACGATTAATTGTTGTAAGAGAATTTTCCAACAAATATTTCTTGGTTAAGTTAATATTCCAAATTGAGTGATAATAGTTAGAATCTTTGAGCATGACAGACAAACACACATCATACTCATGCGTATATAAATGAATGTGCTCTATAGATCCTTAAGACTATGAAAGCTTAACTTTGCATGAGCGCATTGATAGAGAAGTGTAAGTAATGAATGGTTAGTGTAATAATCAAGTTATCTTTAATCTAGTAAATGCGTCAACGTACGTCGTTTTCAATTAATTGATTCTCAAGTCATAATATTGCCATAATTGCAATTATATTTAATATATAATTTGTAGAAAACACTATTTATTTACATTTTATATAGTAATGGATTAATTGAAACAGGATGAATGTGTTTTCTTTAAAGTATGTTTTGATACAAGTAGAATATTATTTTGACATAACAAATTACATTACGTAATGATAATATTCTTAATCGTTTAAAGATAATCAGTCGCAAAAGAAAGTATGAAGTCAACAGGATATATCATACTTAGAGAATAAACGAGAACTGTTTCACAATTAAAACATAGCCTACATGTTTACTAGGTTGCTAAAGTATCATTCTGTCTGTGCCATTGCCGCTATATGTACACTTAGTAGTTATTGTGTACAGAATACTCAATCAATATGATAAAGGAATTGTGTAAAACACTTAATATGAAAATTAATGAAGAAAGAAAATCCTACATACAATATATACTATTGAAACACATTTGAAAAAGTGCTTAAAAGTTACATAATCCATAATGTCATAGTTTTTCTATTTTCTATTTTCTATTGTTTGTTTATTCGCTCTAAATTGCGTCATCATTCATGGAAAACTGTTATTGGCTCGTTTCAGTGCATTTAAAATCAATAAGTTGAATTGATTTTGCGGGTTGATTGGAGGTGCTTCTATTTTTTATTGATATTTCTTTACTGTGCTCACCCTTTCTGAATGTAACCGCAAAATATCATCCATAAGCATGCTGGGTAAGAACCAGCTAACCTTCTGAGCTCATGAGCATAGCAGTGTTCGAATCAAGCCCGATTTACCTGATACAAGTTATTTTTATCTTAAAGTAATACACTTCTAATTCGTACCCCAGTTAACATGGTAACTAGAAACAAGTGCAAATACAAGATATGAAAATACATTTTTGATTGATCTACAATATAGATAGTTGGTATGAAAATGTGAATAGATGCCATGTCAAAAATTAACATTGCTTATAACTGTATGAAAGCCACTGTTGATAAATGACTGTAAAAAGTCATATCGACATTGATACAGTAGGTAGGTACTATGGTGTCCAGACTATAGTGGTACATGGACGTTGCTAGGAAATAGTTACAACATGCAGCTAATCGATTACTGAACGTTATCATTTACATGATTCCTAGGAAATTGAAAAATATTCTGCATGGAGACTGATAAATGAAAAAATATGAAACTACGTATTAATAGTAGAAACTATGTAATGATAAAATTACCATTTAAATTTGTCATAATTGCATATTAAAAAAAACCAGCGCGAAAAGACGAACATATTGAATATTTATAATTGGGTGATTTCGTGTACATTTTAAAATAAGGAGAACATTTAGCTTTAAAATGGAATACATTTTACAGTTTACAATACGAGTTAATTTCAAAGATATTTGTATGTGAAAATATTTACGGTTAGTTTAGCATATACAGCACAAACAAAATGTACAAAAGATATTAAATAAATTATCTAATATTATTTTTCAAATGTATATTTAGCATTTTGACGTAGGCGCTAATATCCTTTTTATGCATATTTTTTTCATAATTAAAAATCACGTCAATTAACAAGTACGATACATGAATACTGAGTTCTCAGAAAGTTGCATCAGATTTATTCATCTGGAAGAAGTACAGCATAACTTTATCTCCTCACTAACCCCCCCCCCTCCCTCACAGTAGTATCCGCGGTGGCGCCCTAACTCCCAGTCTCAAACCCCGTTGAGCAGAGGCGCACCCCCCCTGCATATTCCGGCCTTACAGGCCGCGCACTTCTCACTCTCATGGCGTCGGGAGGGCTTCCCCTGTCTGCGACTGCAGTCCAGCTGGCTGTTCCACTGGATGAAGCCGTTGTAGAACTTGAGATAGACCTTGGTGAACAGGTTCCTCAGGACCTGCCGGAGGGTGTGAGTGGAAGAGGACGTGGTGTTGTTGGGGGGGGTACACACAGACTGCGGAGGCTTGGGGTGTTTTGCTCTCGGGGAGGGACATGGTTGGGCAAGGAACATTAGTGATGCTGTCAGCACAATTGTACAAAAATGTTATTCAATAAAATACAAAATTTGTTCGGAATAGTTATAATTTGGAGAAAAATCTTATTTAATATCTTAATAAAATTAATGAATATATTGTATTTTGCAATAATAGTTGATATTTTAAAAAGAGAACCCAGATTTAAATAAATAGACATACTTTATATCATTGGAAATAGTCTTACAATAGCAAGAATACCATCAGTGGTTTTATTGATAAAGTAAAGAATTGCTCAAAGTCTACTTGAGTGAAATTACTTTAACTAATGATAAACCACATATGTGTTTGTATTGTATTGTGTTTTGTAGTGTAGTGTTGTGTTGTGTTACCGCATCACAATTGTTCATGAATAATGTTTAAAAGTGTTTTTTGTTTCTATTCAAAATTTTATTAAAATACGTATATATATAACTTTAAAATGTTTCACTCAATGGAAACATATTTAGTATTTTATTTAAATTGGTTCTTTACACGAATATTTTTCGGAAGCTTTTTCAATTTTTCGATCCATTTATTTATTTCTCATTCTTACAATGGACAACTTATTCGCACTAAAACATGGTTTATGTCATCCTTTATAAACCTGTTCTTCTTTGTATAAATTGTTATTATATTATTAGTTTTCATATCGCTTTAAATCTTTTCTAAACATGTATTTAGTCATAGTCAAGTACAATGGGCCATTCAGCTGTGCCGATATATTTTTTCAGTTTTACATAATTCTGCTTTGAATATAACATACTTCTTATCGTAATCGTGAAACAAGCCATGGAAGAAAATAAATCTCATAAACCTCCGTTCTATACGGCTGGGAGTGCATTTTAAATACATTTAAAAGAAACTACCAATTGACAATCTAGTGCAGGTTGCGTGTGTTTCCTTGTCGACATTTTTTATTCAAGTATTATTTGATACCTACTTTTTAACATTTATCTATTTAGAAATAAGATACTTATAAAAAATGTAACTATTTGGGATTTGAAATGCACCAACATGTCGGAAGAACTATTCTTATTTGCAAATAATGTGTCAAACTTTGATCTTTGATAATATATACACAAATTTGAATTAATTTATTTTAATTTAATTTTAGTTAAAATTGTTATGGTGTTATATTTAAATTTAAATTTATATTAACATTTCTTTCTAAATTGTGAAACATTTTTGCATCAAAATAAAATAAATCTTTATTTATAAAATGAGAAATATTCTTTATATTTGTGTTTGAATGAACGATTGGGCCTATAATATAAATATAACAAAATAATATTTGTGTGTCATTTGTGAATTTGATTTTAATTAAGTTACAATTGCTGCCCTTAAACACAAGTATAGTGGGTCAAAATTAAATTGTATAATTGTATAACAATAAGGACATGGTTTAAATGAGGTGGTGCGTAATGATATAATTTTCAAAAGTGTTAATTTTTTTAAATATATAAATCAAAGTTATCGTTAGTAGCATACGTTAGGAATACACATTGGAATAATACTTGAGGAATAAGTATGTCAAAAACTTTTTATAGTTTATCGACAAAAATAACAATATATTATCTAAGAGTGCAAAATATACAGAATCAAAAATTATAAAAACTAAATATTTAATAGGATTTTTGTTCATTTGGACTATTCTTTTACATTCCTTTATACTTATTTTCGTATTATTGCAAAATAGCGACAGATTTTATAATGTTTTAGGTAAAATAATTCCTCTTTCTGGGAATTTCCGTAATTTTCGTATAAATACACAATTATTGCTATTATGTCAACCTCACATGACAGAAATGAATGTTTAATATTTATAAAAATCTAAATAATAAACATATATACATGATATTTTTGAGTAGTTCACAAACACTCAGTATAATAGGCAATGTATTATACACAATGTGTTATGAGTGCCTGTCTGTCTATATGTCTATCTTCACGTCTGTCTGTATGTCTATCTTCACGTATGTTTGTATGTCTATCTTCACGTCTGTCTATATGTCTATCTTCATGTATGTCTTTATGTCTGTCTGTTTGTCTATCTTCACGTTTGTCTGTATGTCTATCTTCATGTCTGTCTTTATGTCTATCTTCATGTCTGTCTTTATTTCTGTCTGTTTGTCTATCTTCACGTCTGTCTGTATGTCTATCTTCATGTCTGTCTTTATGTATGTCTGTTTGTCTATCTTCACGTCTGTCTGTTTGTCTATCTTCATGTCTGTCTTTATGTCTGTCTGTTTGTCTATCTTCACGTCTGTCTGTTTGTCTATCTTCACGTCTGTCTGTATGTCTATCTTCACGTCTGTCTTTATGTCTGTCTGTTTGTCTATCTTCACGTATGTCTGTATATCTATCTTCATGTCTGTCTTTATGTCTGTCTGTTTGTCTATCTTCACGTCTGTCTATATGTCTATATTCATGTCTGTCTGTATGTCTATCTTCATGTCTGTCTGTATGTCTGTCTGTATGTCTATCTTCATGTCTGTCTGTATGTCTGTCTGTATGTCTGTCTGTATGTCTATCTTCACGTCTATCTGTCTGTCTGCCTGTTTGTCTATCTTCACGTCTGTCTTTATGTCTGTATGTCTATCTTCATGTCTGTATGTATGTCTGTTTGTATGTCTATCTTCATGTCTGTCTGTATGTCTGTCTGTATGTCTGTCTGTATGTATGTCTGTCTGTCTGTCTGTTTGTCTATCTTCACGTCTGTCTGTATGTTTATCTTCACGTCTGTCTTTATGTCTGTATATCTATCTTCACGTCTGTCTTTATGTCTGTCTGTCTGTCTGTCTGTCTATCTTCACGTCTGTCTGTATGTCTATCTTCACGTCTGTCTGTATGTCTATCTTCACGTCTGTCTTTATGTCTGTATGTCTGTCTGTTTGTCTATCTTCACGTTTGTCTGTATGTCTATCTTCACGTCTGTCTGTATGTCTATCTTCACGTCTGTCTTTATGTCTGTCTATACCTGTCTGTATGTATGTCTGTCTTTCTATTTGTCAAACTTTAAAAATATGGATTGATTTTTGATGAAAATAAAATATGGTATTCGTATAAAATGCCCATTGTTGAATAGGCCTATATGATTAAAAACTGTAGATGAAAAGCTTAAACTAAGTCTTCCTTTTAAAATGTATAAATTTACAATAAATATATTTAAATCCCCTGTAAACGGTACATATAACATCCTTTTTCAACTTTTCCGTGTGGCTATTATGAAAATAAAACAACAATGAATCAGTTACCTACAAAACTTAAATCATGCATTTATTAAAAACCTATTATATACTCTACCTTTTGAACAGTACATAATCTTTACTATTCATTTTTCACTAGTATGTTTACCACTAAAACACTTTTTTAAAAAAGCAGCGGTGCTTAGTTAACTATTTCGTAAAATAGATTATAAAAAGGTAATAGGTCAGTCTATATACATATCAAAAAAGTATATAGATATATATGTATAATTAAAATTTAAGTAAGGCGTGTTATCGCGGTACAAATTGTTTTTAAAATTTTACATTTATGATTACCTTTTCCAATATTATTTAAATTTAATTCAAAAGATTACTGAAAAGTAATCCTACTTAATTTTCACACACTCTATAAACTTGGAAACGTGGCACCACCCGTCCATAAGTGGTGGGTGGGGTGTCCCTGTTTCAATATCTTCAATGGGTCTAGTTTAAGATTTACAATAAACAAAGGTAGATAATAGCAGCCTGATATGCATTTCAATATTTAATACATGTCTTTAATTGGGGACACATGAAATATATCCATCAATCCATAAATATTTGTGTAATTAAAAATAACATAGATTAAAAAAAAAGTCGTTTTATATAGGCCCCGTGTTAGTGTTAGTATCAAAGTATAGTATACACAATAAATCCAAAGTTCCGTTCTATAAATGATAATATCGGAAAAGATTAATACCACCAAGTTCCGAATAGTATATTCTAAATTCCGTTTGTACCAAACACGTATATAGCGAATTAAGGATTAGATACCTGTGCTGTTGGTGAATTAAATGTTGGAGAATACAACAGAAAGGTACAGACTCATTTTTTTGTAATCCTAATGTAAATATATTGATTCTGATATAAGTATTTTTTTGTTTTAACACGTTCTAAAATATCTCTATTTAAATTTAATGATGAAACATAATGTTCATAATAAGTTTATGACTTAAGTTGAATTTTGTTTGCGCAGTGAAATATTTTTGAGCAATCTGTATGAGCTTTGAGTTCATTCTTTATTAACAATTGAACGCGCGGTCAATGAGGGCAAAATGACAAACATTTCGTTGGATTTGAAGTTCACAAACTTATTAAAAAATATATTTTATAAATATTTTCAGATTTTTTATATAATAATTCGTTATACGTTAGTATTGATGTTATTTTTTATTTTATTTTACTATTTTCCATTGTTTTTGTAAATATTTGTGTCTTTTTTAAAAATTCAATGTGTATAATACTATTAATTTACCCTTAATATCCACTAAGAAAAATGTTCGTGTAATTTTCTTAATTTTTGATGATGTCATCAACTTCTTAAAAAGTTATATTTCGATAAAATATAAATAAAAAATAATTCTTAAGCATTTGATATTATTATTTGGAAAGTTATTTCTGATGTAATAAATAATACTATATAAAACTATAGTCAATATTTTTCAATTACAAATTGTTCTAAACTTTTACAATTTTACAACAAAACATATTTTGTCAAGTTATAAACATTATAAATAGATTAAATGCCACAAATCAACTATTTAAATAATCTAAATAATCGTCAGATATTGGGAAAAAATGTAATATAAAAAATCGATAAAATGATTGCTTCGCACACACGATGACGTCATTGACGATAAGGCATGTTACCAATTTTTATAATGTTGACAACTTCCAAAAGTCAAATATATCAATGTTTGGAATTAATCAGTTAAAATATATAATAATAAGTTAGTATATATATACATATAAGTTAAAAATTGTTATTCGATGAACATTATTAAAAATAAATAAAAATAAATATTTCATGACCAATCTGTAGAATCACGAATTTCAGTGTGGACAAAAATAGAAACGTAATATTTATAAATGCGGGAAAATAATTAAATATAGTGAATTCAACTGTCGATTCTAACAAAAAGGATATTTTACAATAGTTACATAGGAATCAAATGCAATTAAAATTAAAGCAATCGAAATAATCATTCAATTGAAATGAGAATACAAAAAAAGAATACATTATTATAAGTTAAGAGGAGGAAGTTGGGGAGGAAGAAACATTAAGATATAGGCGAAAGTAGAAAAGAAGAAATTAGTTTGTTGAACATTCATATCGATAATGTAATAGAAAATACGTTCATTTTCCGCTGCTAATAAACTAACTATATTTTCAAGAAGGCATTTATTATAAATTTCACAGAATAAAAAAGATAGGACAACATGTCTAAATGATACTCCAACTGTAAACATACGGACAACATTACCTCGTATGTCCCTCACTTTCTAAAAGGTAAATAATTGGTAAAAGGCGCAACTTGGGTACTTATTTTCTTGCCTTTTATTAGTTTTTTGTCCAAAACAATCCGAATTTGATAATTATGAATAAATATGCGTATAATGAATAAAAAGTAATTTACCATTTGGTGATCAGTTTTGCATTCTGTGAAATAGAAATTAGTCATTTATTATTATTGTCCAAAAGCGTTCATGACATGAATATCAAATATGGTACAATATACAGAGTTCTGTCGTTATTTCTAATTTAAGTATATTTTTCTCCACGAGTTGAGGTATACAATGTAGACATAATTTAACGGAAGCAATAATTAAAATGTCAGAATATTATTTGAGAAATACATACAATATTTAATGATATCGTGCTATTGTGCTATTGCATGTGTAATTAAGTTATATAATTGCTATTGATATTTTAAAGATATATACATAATTAAAAGACATTAGTAAAGGATCAAACTGTTTTAAAATAAACATTGAAAAAGTTAGTTATTAATCCTGCAAAAGATTTCATAATTAGATATAATAATGGTCAGCAATAATGATTAGAAAAATAAAAAAACTAAACATAGTGCAAAACTAGGCTCACTAAAAATCAATATAACATACCTAATATATTGACTATGTGCTTGAAAGTCCGATATTTGTTTGAAAGATTATACAAATTTAAAAAAGAATAGTTTAATTTAAGAAAGAACGGATGTATTGATTGTTCAATGAATTTGGAATTTGTATAACAAACATTCGTACTAAACAAGGTTGGTAAATGATAATTGACGATAATTAACAATATTCATGAGCTTCAAATCCGTATGTCAGTGTAAATTAAAAAAAAGTATATGAAAAATATATCAAATTAAATACTCAACTATGTTTGATTTTTTTCACGTGTGATTTTGTCGCCATACATAATTAAATAGTGATTATATGTGATGTACTTCCTTAAATTTAATAATGATACATAGAACACAAAAACAGACAAGTTGCGGAAAAAGATACATAGAAAAAAGTAAACATTATATAATTGGGGAAGGAAAGGATTGAAAGAAGATAAAAAAGGGAAAATAAAAAGGAGGAACAAAAATGGTAGAAAACAACGTAGGGGATTTAAAAACATATATGTTTTTGTATATATACAAAAGGGAAGGGAAGAAAGAAAAGGTATATTGGAAAATTATGTGAATTAAAAGAAAAAATTTGAAAAAAGAGAGAGGGGAACAAATTTAAATGCAGCAAGCATTGTTTGCAAAAAATTAAAGAGAGTTCGCAAATTTTTCTAAAAAGTTTTATTTCTAAATTTAAGTAACAAAATATAACTGAATGTGTTCAAAAAGGCTGTCGCTTAATTTTCCTTTGAAAGATTGAAGTGGGGAAATAAATTGTTTTCAGGCACGTTTGGGACCCACCTTATCGATTTCCTCCGGGTACCACTTGGGCGCGCAGATGATGTCCTTCCCCACATCGGTGCACTCCTTACAGGCCTGCGGGAACAGTTCAAAGAAGACATTGCTGCCCGGCTGAAGGATGATTCCGTTGATGCTGAAGGCGGCGTTGATAGAGGTCGACAGGATGCAGATGAACTTTATCGATCCCTTCATGGAGGTCCACTGACGACCGCATTCCTAGTCGAGGGAGGGTGGGTGTGAGGGGGGAAGGGAGAGATAGCGACACAAGGTCCACTGACGACTGCATTCCTAGTGCAAGGAGGGTGGGTGTGAGGGGAAGGGAGAGATAGCGAAAAGTCAACGCCTGTTTGATGACACATCAGGCGTTGACTTTTCGCCGATGCTAGATGTGTCATCAAATTTACGGCGTTGACTAAAAGTCAACGCTCGCTCTGATGTGTCATGCATTTATCGGCGTTGACTTTTCGCCGATGCTAGATG
>JAUZND010037914.1:0-21611 GCA_034780555.1 Coelogynopora nodosa
GAGTCAGACATGCAGACTGAGAGAGAGTATGAGTCAGACATGCAGACTGAGAGAGAGTATGAGTCAGACATGCAGACAAAGAGAGAGAGAGTATGAGTCAAACATGCAGACAGAGAGTATGAGTCAGACATGCAGACTGAGAGAGAGAGAGAGTATGAGTCAGACATGCAGACAAAGAGAGAGAGAGTATGAGTCAAACATGCAGACAGAGAGAGTATGAGTCAAACATGCAGACAAAGATAGAGAGAGAGTATGAGTCGGACATGCAGACAGAGAGAGTATGAGTCAGACATGCAGACAAAGACAGAGAGAGCATGAGTCAGACATGCAGACTGAGAGAGAGAGTATGAGTCAGACATGCAGACAAGGAGAGAGAGAGAGTATGAGTCAAACATGCAGACAAAGAGAGAGAGAGAGTATGAGTCAAGCATGCAGACAAAGAGAGAGAGAGTATGAGTCAAACATGCAGACAAAGAGAGAGAGAGAGTATGAGTCAGACATGCAGACAAAGAGAGAGAGAGTATGAGTAAGACATGCAGACAGAGAGAGTATGAGTCAGACATGCAGACAAAGAGAGATAGAGTATGAGTCAGACATGCAGACAGAGAGAGTATGAGTCAGACATGCAGACAAAGACAGAGAGAGTATGAGTCAGACATGCAGACAGATAGAGTATGAGTCAGACATGCAGACAAAGAGAAAGAGAGTATGAGTCAAACATGCAGACAAAGAGAGAGAGAGAGTATGAGTCAAACATGTAGACAAAGAGAGAGAGAGAGAGTATGAGTCAAACATGCAGACAGATAGAGTATGAGTCAGACATGCAGACAAAGAGAGAGAGAGTATGAGTCAGACATGCAGACAAAGAGAGAGAGTGAGTCAGACATGCAGACAAAGATACAGAGAGTATGAGCCTACTTTAAATCAATAAAAAACATTTAGTTTAGTTATCAATCGATGTAAAATGTCTTTCTTTTAACGATCAATGATAACTATCATTTGTTACCAATTTATGCAGAGCACGTAATCAAAATGTGTCTATTTATTATTATGTAAACGTTTTTTTATTTGAAAGATGTATTTTAGTGTGTTGGTATTTTTCGTTTTTTAACTTTTTTAACAAAAAATTAAGTATAGTATGATATCAAACATGTTGTTCAAAATTTTCTTTTCTTTTAAACTGCAATTTCTCATTTTTAATATAAAATATATGCTGGAAAATAGTTAGTTCATTTACTCAGATAAGACCAATTTATTTGAGAAACGGCTCACTCTCTCATCAAAATTGTAAATTCATATTTCTAATCCACGACGAACAAAGCATGAATAATCAGTATAATTGCAAATTTAATCTTCTGTGTTCTAAGCTGTGCTCGAAGTTTCAATATTTGGTTCGAACTATATTACGGTGATTTGCCAAAAATACTATATATGCTACTTCACCAATAGTGTTTTAGTGTGAACGTCCAATTTTACTGAGCGAATTACAACACATCACTCGTCATGCTTTGCTTGGAAGTAACACTTCTTCTGTCCTCTGACTCTGTCGCATTCAGTGGAGACCCGACTGGCCGGAAAGGGGGACCTCAGTGTTACGGTACTCGAGGGTCACGCCGGTCACGCCGAGTTGACCTGTGACGTCATCATGACCGGTTCGTTCTATCGGTGCCAGTTCACCCCGAAAAAGTCGGGGCGTTACTCCATACTGATCCTCTTTAATAAGGAGCCTGTTCCTGGTAGGCGGTGGTTTTAAAATTATATATATATTATAATGGATTTACTACTTGGAGACTTAACCAGTAATAAGTTATATATTAATTTTATTTTAATATTTCATTTTCATTGTTTGGCCTTAAACTATTGTTTTAAACCATTTACAAAAATAATGATACGCTTATTCTTTTGCCAGGTTTAAAGCTGTAATATACATTATGTAAGTCACAATGTATGTTAATAATTGTTGTATATATTACATTCCGTAGTATATTTTTGGATTTTTTATGTTTTCAAAACATTAATTGCGACTCATTAACAGTTTCAAAATAATTATTTAAGTATTAAAAGTTACGGAGAGCTTAATACTTCATGAATGGATTATATTTGAACAATTTCTTTTTTCTATATTAATGGCGCCTAGCATAAATATACATATACACATAAATACATACTAGTAAGTAAAGGTATGTCGTTGAACGTCTTTCTCGTTTCAGTGTGGACTAAATATGGATCTTGAGAATTAAGAAACTATATAGGATCAACAAAAAATGTATTTAGGGAACATAAAATAATAGATTATGTTACAATTTTTTATTCAAACAGAGTGCTGTTATTGAAACAAAACTATTATTTTAGGGACAATCAAAAAATCCCCACTAAAAAAAAAATTTTAATTTATTTATTTTAATTTTCTTGAACTTCTACGATCTGGGTTTAAATATATAAATAATTTATTAAAACTCGGTTGGTTCTTTTTTAATTTATGTTTCCCCTATATATTAAAAATACATTTATCTCATAAACGCTAATTACCTACTAAATTGTGTTTTTCTATTTGTGACAGTGATTCAATGTTTATTGAATATATAATCAATAATAAAGAGTGAATAATCTACTAAATCATATTCATTCTCTCTACCGTCACTCACTCGATACTGTATTAATAATTCATTTATTTATGTAATTATTATATTTATTTTATTCATTTTATTCATTTGTCGTGAAAATGTTAATATCTATCGAGTGTCTATTAAACTGTTTAATCATTGTTAAATATATTGTATTTGATGACATAAAATTTAAGTGTGATTACATTCGCTGATAATTCTCTGTTCCTATTTGATTGATTTTACCAGATTTATTAATTTCAAATCTGCGGGGAAGTATTATATTGTCATTCAGAGGGTAGTATTATCAATTGTTTTAGAAAATACATCAGCAATATCAGAGTTTAGCATTCAAAACTATATAAATAAACATATTATATATATAATAAACACCTATATTATTTGTGGGATATTACTAGCGGGACAATTTGTCAAATGTCACACTCTGTTTGTACATGAGGTTATATTTTATTTTATACATGCTTTATATTTCAAATACAGACAAATATATAATGTTATGACAATTCCAACCAAAAGTTTAAAAAAATCTGGAAGAAGGTCAAGCAAGGTCAAGACTAGAAGTCTCCTCTAAGATCGGAAGTTTTAATCCCGCTAATTGCAGAGAACGGAGAGTTTAAAATATATAGTTCAATCTGCGTGGGAAAGAGGGTGAACATTGACATTCTTAAAACATTAAAACTACTGTCAGAAAAACTTAATAACATTCCAAGTACTTTTTAGAATTTTAATATAATAATATTTCATTATTCAAGTAAATGAAATGTAAGATACCGTTCACAAATTATCCCACAAATTATATACTGTTTAAATCACTATTATATTAAACACATACAATAATATGTTGTATATATAATTGAGTTTGTGAAATAATTGAACTCCGAGATCGCCAACTCTTGTTCGTCATTCTCCTCTCTTGACTAGGATCGACATTTGTCTACTACGTGACGAGCACAGACCAGACACCCGAAGAGTCTACCACCCAGGTGACCCGTGTGATTGACCTCTCTAGCCCACTGCATGCAAGTTTAGAGGGGCCCAAGCGGGCGATCTGTGGAAGTTCCATCCGCTACACGATCCAGAGGGTCAAGGATCGTGGCACGTGCCGATTGCAGGTGCGTGCACCATACTATGGCCTACTATGCTTGACATGTTCCATAGATATCATTTCCTTTAAATGATTAATTTAATTTTGAACAAATTTATTGTTTTTGTAAGTTAATTTGAAAGCGAATGATATAGGTTATCTCATTTTCTCGCTTTTATGTTAATAAAAGTAGTATGGAAGAGTGACAGCTGGTAAATGATTGATTAAATGATTGATTAATTTTTATGTAATATATATCAATATCTCACTTTATCTATCTGAGTCATCAACTGATATCTGTGCGTTTTGTGTAATAAAATTAACACAATATGTTTACTCACTTCAAAAAAAATATTGAAATTGGTACAAATTTTTGGTATAAATTATTCATCATGAATAGTAATGTTATTGTTACCTTCATATTACGTATTATAGTATTCAATTGTTAATAACCACGAAAAACTTTTCAGTAACTGCATATTTCTGATTTTTAACGAACATATTAACTTGAACCCATAATGAATTCAAAATATTTATATTAAGTTGGCTTTCATCATATATTTATATTACTAATTTATTATTGCATACACATACCTCGAAACTTCAACCACATCGACGACATCATTTACAAACTCATACTCGAATCCACCCACACAAACATCGTCAATCATTCCATCCAATCCCTGGCACAAACAGCCATCTCCTCATCAGCAAACCACCGATAATGAACACTTTAGAAACCACATTGCCAACATCCTATCCCACTCTCCTCGTGCAATTACACTCCAACTCTTGCCCCCGCTTCAAGAAATGCCGATAGTTTCTTCACCCTATAAATCCAAATATATGCCCAGACTGCAATCAAACACCACGCGACATCACATCACTGACATGTTTTCAACTGCCCCTCCCACCCTACGAATTTAACAACCGCGGACCTCTGGTCTATCTCTCTATGGGTCGATGGCTTCATTTCAGGTTCTGGTTGTTTAAATGTTTCATTTATGTTTGTGAAATATGTATTAAATTAAATCACAATCCGCCATCCGTGAGCATCAAGCTGCAATATATGCTTTTTAGTGTACAATTGCATGAAGCTATTTCTAATCAGTCTCAGTTTGTCTACTGATGCTGCCTCCAGATCACCGACCCTCACGGAGATCTGATCCCCTGTTCTACGGAGACTGATGAGAGTGGCCTCGTGTGCTCCGACTTCAGACCTGACATCCCAGGATCACATAAGATCACCGCTGAAGTTGACAACAAGGTTAGTTTGGCTACCTATCTGTTTTTACCTGATGACTCGTTCGTTGACCACAAAGCGGAGCAATTATTCTGATCAACTCTTGTGTTAAAGGTTCTTGTTTTATTTTACCATTGATTCAGTCAGTCATATCTAGACCGATTTTTTATTTATTTATTTATTTCATCATTTTTATTACATTTCTTTTTTAATTGTGGTTTTATTTATCTAATTATAAACTGTACTAGTTGAGTATTTGTAGGATATTTATATTTTTGCAGCTTTTTGTGTTCAATTTACGGTTATATTTCTCCATATTTACTTGCATTTACAATCAATTACATATAAAATATATAAATTTATGTTTATAATTATATAATTTATATCAGTGTAATTCCCTTAGTCAGTAGTATTTTGATTAAAAAAATATTATGTAAAAAATCGCAACAGAATGTGGTTTACTCATCATAGCTTTCATGATATATCGATATCAGTTTTTCTTCCGTTTACTAATTTTTCTACATCTGTTACGTTTAATAATATATATGCATATTATATAAAATTAATATACAATCATTTTATAAAGTTTATGAAAATTTATGTGTATCATTAATTGCTCATCATGCTTTCTATGACGAGCAAACATTATTATTAAATATAACATGTATTACATGCATAAGGCATACTTTTCGATTGTAGGGCAAATTAATAAAAGGGAAAATATATTTCGTATTCGATTATTAGTGGTGCCGATAGACCCTCCCCCTCCCGACTCCCAACTTATAACTATTTAGTAAGTTACGAGTTGTTCTGTTTATCTTACACTTAACAGACGATCGAGGGAAGTCCCGCTTACTGCTTCATTATTGACGCGGGCCATGTCGTCGTCACCCCGAGTGCCACGGCCTCTCTGATTGGCCAAGAAGTTACCATCACCATTGACGTCACTCGCTGTGGCGGTGGCGCGGTTACCGGCCGGGTAACTATGGATGACAGCGGTGGTGGCGTTGTACCGCACACAGTGCGCACTCTGGAGGAGGGGGTGTTTCTCATCTCCTACTATCCCACTCAACACGGCACCTTCTTGGTCGATATATTTCTCGATGAATGCAGCCTGCCGTGTGAGTCATCAACAGTTGCTACTGTTTTTGTGTTTATAAATCGATAATGAGTCATCGTACGACAATCGATCAACGGTAAATGGTAATTGAAGTATAACCATAGACATTGAAATCTGTGAGTATAACTATGTAACATACATTGAAAGCAAAATATTCCAACTTATTCTAAATAATTAACTAAGGACTAGCAATGTTCATCATTTTTGTAAATGCTCAACAATGACAGATTCTTGTTTAGAACATAAATTAGAACTTAAAATATCTACTACATTTGATATTGACAAGTAAGCATAGCCTACATTTTTATCTAAATACAAAATAAAAAAATTACAATCCAAAACAATACGGTTAAGTTCAAATGAATTTAATTTTTAATTTTAAATGTTGCATCATAAATTATGTTAACCAGAACTCAACTCGAATTGTGAGGTCACTTTATATACGCCCCCCCCCCCCCACAGCCTCTCCCTTGCGCCTCTATGCGGTAGACTTGAATAAGCTGCGCATCTCCGGAGAGGGTGTGACCCGCGCAGAGGTCCGTTCTCTTGCCTGGTTCCGTGTAGACCTATCCCGCTGCCCAGGCCACCTCTGCCGTGTGCAGGTGCTCGATCCCGACCTCTCGCCTGTGTACTGCAGCATCACCACCACCAACGACGGCGGATCTAGCGGCGGCGGCGGCACTAGGTGTGTGTCAGACTCAGCGCCTGGGGGCATTGTTTCTCTTGTTGATAATGTTTTGTTTTCGAATCATGCGTTACTATGCGGCAGTTCAAATTTATATTTTCGTATTAAATGGATCAGGCGCAATTTAGTGTGTGTATATTATTATGAAACTGATGCACATCCTTTTTTATTAAATTAATTTATATTATTTACATTTATGTAAAATATTGGTTGCCTATATTCAGGGTTATACTATCGAGGTAATGCCACAATTATAGTCATTTTATTAACGCCCAAATTTCACTCATTTTGACACTATTTATAATTTTCATTATATTTTTACCTTTATAAATACCGTAACGACTGTTACTCTCATAAAAGTATACATCAATTTGAAGTAATTATCTGAGTAACTGTTCAAAGTTTGTAAAATATGTGAAGTTTTTTTATATGAACATATTGTGATATCAAGAAATTAACTCGTATACAATTTAAAGAATGTCGAAATTTTTTATGAAAATTAAATAATTGTCCATTTATTGTCTACTTTCGCTGCATTCTCATGATGTACAAAAACAAAAAAGTTAATGAATTAAGTTAGTAGTAGCCCTAGGCCTATTTTGTTCCTTCATATATTATATATACATTTCAACTTATTTGTCGGCCTTTCTTTTCTAGTGAGAGTAAATGTTGTTTTGTGATTTGTTTCTGCGATCCTTAGAAACTTAAAAAGTCGTAATTTTCTTTTTTTTATTTCATACCTGTAAAATTGATAGATGAAAGTAAGCTATCCGTTCAACCAATGTTCTGTTTTACATAAATAGTTTTTGAATTTTGGTATGAAAGTCTTGAAAAATGTATTATTATCAATATAACAATGAAATTATTCAAAATTTGCAGTAAAACTAAAAAAAATAATTGTATTTATTGAACACATTCAAATTAAACAAATTTACAACAATTAATTTATACTTAATCTATGAACATATACATAGTTTTTATTCTTAATGAATCAATCGAAGTATTACAACTTTTTATCCGTTTTTGTGTTTTTTAATTATGTTTAGCGATACTAACATTCTTATTTACATAGTAGGGTAGACCGGGGCAATTCCGACACTTTTTTTGTAATCAAACGAAAATATATATTTGCATATCTATATAATCTATTGTATTACTACTGTATACTACTGTATACAAATATTATGTAACTTTAATATTGTCAAAAGATTAGACATGTGTGTACAAAATGTAGATACAAAATAAGGTTAAAAATATAACAAAAATGTGTCAAATTTACATCTAATACATGTAAATCTTTATAAGTCAGTTGGGTAATTCCGACAATTTTGGGGCAATTCTGACACTTTACAAAAAATACAACCAAATGCAGTAATTAGTGAAGATACATTACATAATACAATCATGGCAAACATCACTACCAAAACAAGCCTTACAAGCCCAATTTAAGCATTTGATGCACTATATCCAGTCTTCCTTTCACTTTAAATATGAAGCCCCATAGACACAGCAAATATCGTTGGCACGACTGTCGGCATCAACTTGGCATGACGAGCAAGGTTTATTGGGATCAAAATTTGAATACGTAATATGCCGAAGATTCAAATTTCGATTATAGAACAATCCGATTGTTTATCAGCTTCAGCTGAACTTCGTTGAAGAAACGATGGCTTGGAAAATGAGCCTGTAAATTTTTGACATTTATACATTGAACCCAAAACATGGCAGTTTTGTATTATCCTTTAACAATTAAATGAGTTGAGCAGTTACTCTTTTTCGTCTCCATCAATCGTTTCAGAGAGATTTGGTAATGGCATGTGATAAGAGCTTAATGAATTTTGTGGTGAGTCGTAATGTTTTTCAGTGATGCAGCAATTGATTTCAATATATTCATCACATATCAGTCCTTCTGTGGTAATGTATCTTCTTCAAAAGCCGATACTTTCTTATACTTGGATGCTTTAACTATGTTTTGATAGGAAGTAAAAATAGAATGATAAAGAAGACCATAGCGCAGATACAAGTCATTATTAAAAAGATAAAATGCACAATTAAAATGTCCTCGTAGTATTGATATATGTGCGTGCCTTGTGTATTACAATGCAATAATCTCTTGTGCCCACCGATTTTTCAGAGGTTTATTGAAATGGGTATTCATCGTTTGTAGATGATGGCTATAACTATGCATTGATATAGATAAACCAATTCTATAGTTTTATTTACTAAACAAAAATCAATTGCTTCAATGCTCACATGGAAAGAAAGTTTTTTATAACTTGGATGTGCATTCTATGTATTTCAAAATGCTCATTTTACGATCTATGTATCCTGATTTCTTCGAACAATGGAAGAAGTATTCAAAGGATAATTTGATGCATCAAGAAGTTCTGTACCACTGAAAAAAATAAAGGTCGGTAAGCAAGTTGCAATAGCGTTTCCGCAGCAACCAGTGTTGTTAACATTTTCAGCTCTCCAACAACAACCTTCTGAACCATCTTTGTGCCAGTTTTAACGATTACTTTTGGACTCCACCCTGGTACGAAACACAGACAAGTCTCAATGTACATTGTTTCATGCTATACTATTATCTGCTTTGAGACAGTTAATAATTTGGTATCGTTCTTAACTTCCATCGCAGCATTTTTAATGTCTATTTTTGTGTATAAAATGATTATTTACAAACATATGTGCGCACCATCTGAAAAAAAATATACATATATCATAATAATAAGGTTATATGTATATAGTTACTTATAGTATGTATGGACACCATTATACCTAGTAAATGAATTGTTAATCAATAAATAGTTCATACAAAAAACAAAAAAATTCTTAATTTTTAGTGTCGCAAATGCCCCATATCATTCATAACAGATTTAACGTGGATATAAAGAAACAAGGAAAATACAATATAAAAACCAGAAATATTTAAATTTGTTTCATAATGTTCCATATGAAATCACGTTTGAATTGGAGTTTAATTTAAATCCTTTATGTCAAATGTGTGAATTTTACGCAAAACACAAAAACCATGTTGAAATATTTTTCTAAAACTTTAAAATACATAAATTTAACAAAATTTATTTTGTATATTTGGTTTTTTAAATACAAAAAAGTGTCGGAAATGCCCGGTCCATCCTACACATTTATGTTATATTTTAATGAACAATTTTAAACAATTACAAAATGAAAAATTAGTAGAAATCTGTTACGATAAATGTTTATACAATTTGCAAAAAATCATAAGTTTCTTGAATGATTCCACAATTGATTCGACTGGAACGTCCCTCTGACAATTGTTACATAGTTATATGATTATTTTCGACAATTAGCAATAACATATATTTTACCCATTTACTACAATATTGCTTATTACTACCTACTATACAAACCAAGCAATTATTATTTTATTTTTTTTTATTTTTGCATAAACAATACATGTTTGTATAATTTTCTCATTTATCAATATAAAATCAGTTTCATAGCTATTTTTAAAAATATATATATTGTAATTTATTTGTAAAGTATTGGGTTTAATTCGCGTATCAAATAATGACTCATTTCTTTCACCAATTCTTGCACCAATTTCGTATCCAGGACTAGTTTCTATATTATAAGTAAGTACATTGTAGGCTTAGCTTCTAACAGAACAATCTATACGTGTACGTTTAAGATATTTAATTATTATTTTAATTAAATTATATTCATCGATAAGAAAATGTAATAAACCAATTTAAATGATAAATTAGCCACAGCCCTATTAACTTGAATTCAGGGTAGAATTTGAACTTAGAAATTGTAGAATAGAAATTACTGCATCCTTAATTTACACCACTAATGAAAGTAGAATAGCAGTGGATGTAATTTATTTTGACAATAATCTGATAAATTATAGACAAGGCGCCCTCAAATTTCCTACATTCTTTGCATATATCTATATTTCATTAAATGCCACATTGTTTATAAATAGAGGTTTCAAAAGTCATATATATTAAGTCATATTAAGTCATATATAGACCTAGTGTTGTGTAGAAATATTTAATGTTAAGTAATTACAATGTAGGTATATACAAAATATCATAATATATCACAATTACATTTATATTAGTATCATATAGCAATAACATAGAAACTTATAATATAATAGTTTCGCTTACTTCTAAAGTCACTTGCAAACATTGTATGTTGTTGTTGTTGTTGCTTCTCCCTGTTGCTAGCATACGCTCATATACATCAGGCAAAACGCCCGATACTCTTAAGAAACTCCGGTATGGAGTGACTATCCAGAAAGTCGATGTTAGGGTGGGGACTCACTGCCAAAGATTTTCGTTCTCTTCTGGTTCCATTTGTCGCACTCAACCATAAGATGTTCTGTAGGCCAGTGTTGTCATGGTTACTTGTCATAGTTACGTTCTTTTACCATTGTTACTGTACTTGACCTGTATTGCTTGTATATATATATATACGTGTGGTTTTTGCATATACCGCAGAGTAATTCCTGAGAAGCTGTGGTTGAGAGTCAGAAATAATACGGATTTGATTTATAAGTTTATTGTTATACCATTTTATACCATATATCCACAGTAATTTTTTTGTAATAAAAGATTTTTATAAATTTTGTTTACTTTTTATATGTATTTATTTCCGCTGTAGTACTACTGATATTAATTATCATTATTATTACTCATTATTCCTATGATACACCGTTGCTTGGCAACCTCATCATTCCTATAATACATTTTGTACGGAAAATGAATTGTTTTGAGCCAACATAGGCTAGTATTAGGATTTGGGGGGCAAACCATGATGGTGGCGAACATAAACTAGAGCCTCTAAGTATGAAATATATTTGTAATTTTAGGGCCCCCACTTTAAAAATCGTAGCGTACGTGATCCCTGTAAATACCATAATTGGTTGGGACCATGGAAATAGTGCAGACAGAAAAGTTTTAATTATAATTACTAATGAACACATTTGTTTTTTTAATTTTATAAATAAACGAAACAGGTATCCATACATCATTTTCCTAACAAAACTTGATTATTTATTTTCCATTGATAGCCTAAATGCTGTAACTCCATATCAAAGAAGCGTTTAAAAATGATCCACAATCAAAAGTTAAATTACAATTTCTTATTCAAAAAATGAAATTTTTGATTATATTTATTTTTAGTACCTTTGATTATAAAGTTATCTTCGTTATGTTTTTGCTTATTTATATAAGAAAATAATATATAAATTTTTAAATAACTATTTTAACTTTTTGACCTAAAGTGACCTTGCAATTAGGCTGATCACTTACTCTGGGTTATAATATTGTTTATATTTCTAAGTTTATTTTAACACAGCATTATGAAAACTTATTACTGTTGACTATAATAGTTAAAATTACAACCGATTATGTAGTACATTTGTAAATTTGCTGCCATCTGATTTATCTTTAGATGCCATTTAATATTGTTTAATTGTAATTTCATATACTAAATATAATCTTATGTTTTGAAAATATCTCGTCATTAGATATTTTTCGTGTTCTTCTAAATATTGGAATTAACGAGATTACATGCTATGCACCTGGTAAACTAGTTATATAAATCAATATAGACGGCATTTTTATTTGGGGAATAAAATAATCAACATTTGTGGAAATGAAATATTTTTTACCGCATATTCTGTGCATAAGGATAACAAAATTACATTTTAAATAAGTACCTTCCTATATGTTAATAAACTACTGATAATAATATAAGTAATTGTATTACTTTTTTACGAAGTATTTACGTATTGTAAATCAACACTTGTATTTATATAGGGAACCATCATAGAGTAGGGGATAAACCTACTCTATGGGAACCATAAAGCAACAAGAAGAAAACCATTTTTTCGCCTAATTGCAATATGTTTTAGTTAATTCGCTTATATTAAAAACGATAACTGTCTTAATCACTAATAGTATAATTATAGCTAATTATAATTAAAGTTTAATGTTCCTTAGTTTTATTCATCGTTGGATATAACATATTGTTGCTTTTATATTGTTTGTTCCATTTTTTTGGTTCCCTTTTCAATTATAAAGATAACATTAATGAACTATCATAATATTAAACTACAAAATTTTTCACGAGCATTTAAAGATTCGAAACTAGAAATTGAAAAGCAAAAAGGGTAACACAATTTCGTCAAACGTTTGACAATCATAAAAACTGCAATGATTTATATAATGTATATTGAGTTAAGATGTCATACATATAAATAATATGTTATCGAACCCTACACAAATGAAACTAACATATTCAAAAACAAAATTCCTGTAATGAGTAATAAGTATTTTAAATAATAAAAAACTTTATTAATATTATAAACAAAAAATCACTAAACAATTAATTGTCATTAATTAAAACATAAGCATTTTCAAAGTATAATAAAGCATAAGAATGTATAAAATGTTCTGTTTTTAGATTTGCTTCGCATATACTAAAAACACCCTTATATTATATGTTAATTTAAATTTAGGAAATTCCTGTAAATGCAAATTTATACATTTTTTACAAATAATCTAAGAAATAAGTTCAATTTTTAAATATTAACAATACCTAACAACCAAAATTTACACATTATTACTGTTTTATTTTACAAGCAAGCCTCTAAAATTTTACTATTTTATTTAACATTCACACCTACATTATAAAAAAATGATAGCAATACAATGTTTTTAGGAAGTGTTTCTTCCACGAACAAAACAACTTGCTATAATTGTACAAAATGTAATATGACGTCAGTAATTGGTGCCGAAAGAAAAACTGATTATGGTAAGCATAAAGTTTGTGTAACTCAAAAATGAATTAACCAAAGAGGGTGTATTGTCAAAATAAACCGATTTATGATTACAGAAATATATCCTAAAGCATTTATAAAAAAACACAAAATTTCGTGGGTCATACAATACTATTGTAAAACATATTTGTGTAACGACAACAATCATCATGAAAGAAATCAGTGTGTCATGGGAAAATCAACTTCAGTAAATCACGAAGCCTGGATGGAAAAACAAGTAAGCACAATAGGTTGAAATCATACGGAACAATGTACATATTTAGTTCAATATTCCCACACCATTAATATGGTGGGAGGGAAATTATGTACAGCAACCAACACCTATTGGGGATGCTTTTATGAATGCGTGTCTCAGGCGACACCCTCTTATAACACAAAGTTGTTAAATAATGTGAAGATGAACTTTAACATATCTATTGAAAATCATAATTTTTCCGAAAAATGATGCACTGGGTTTATGTACAACACATAGATCCAGCTCCAAAACAATTAGTGTTTTCTATTAAAGTTATCATAATTAACATTATTTGTTATAAAATTACCAATTATATTTGTTAATACGTTTTGTCTTTGTTTTTGTTAAATGTTGTTTTAATATTGTTGGTATCAACGTAGTTATAACCAACAATTTTAAAACATCATATAAAACAACATAAAGTTATGATTTATGACAGATACGTTAAAATTAATTTTTATACTATTTAACAACTTTGTGTTATTCGAGGGTGTCGCCTGAGACACACATTCATAAAAACATCCCCAATAGGTGTTGTTTGCTGTAAATAATTTCCCTCCCACCATATTAATGATGTGTGAATATTGAACTAAATATGTACATTTTTAATAAAGCGGGTTTGTTAAGTGTTACACATATTCTTACTTTGTTAAATTACAAAGCTGTTTGTTAATTCCCTAAGAACGTGTTACATAATGAAAAACAACCAATAATAAAATAGAGCTATATATAAGAAGGTGGTTAGTGGAGATTAGTAGAATGGCTCACAATATAAGGTCACATAGAATATAAAACACAGATCACAATATGAAAATTAACATTATTTCACACTAAATAATCAAAGAGCCTTTCCAGTAACTTACTGTAAGGCCAGCTGGAACACTGTTACGAATTAAGGCCTCCACAAAGAGCCAAAAACTTTTCACCGATGTTGGGAACTTAATGTCGAACGCCATCATTAATAAAAAAAGAAGTCTCTACCCCCTCTACAAGATTGGAGCCGGCCTCAAACTGGATGTCCTCGATTTTAACAACAAAACGTCCTGTCAGGTCGCCGATAGCGATCAATTTAGGCTGCTTTGTTGCCTGGAAGTGTACATCGTCAACAATGGTAACGATGGGTGTGCGTGGACACAGGTGTTTTGCCAGGGCCTGGAGTATGTCGACGTCCTCTGTTTCGCTGGAAGTCTGGTAGAAGATGAAATATATTTAAATTTAAAATGTATATATATTTCAAAAACTAAACATATATACACACAAAAAAGGAATATTTTGAGACTATTAAATTACTATCAAAATGAAAGTGTCTGATTCTTATTCGGAAAAAGCACAATGATCGAGTAGCACTGGATGTATCGAATTTACGACTATTTCAAATAATAGAAACAATAAATAAGTATAACAATTGTAACCAATGTATTGGTATTAATTATCCTGGATTCATGATATCGTCACGTTTAACACTGGAACGTACATAAATATACAAAATATTTATAAAATAAAAAAACATTTAATATCTGTTCAACTTTGTATCGCGGCAAGCAAATTTAGACACTGGAAACAAATGAATTTCCTATTTGATTACTATCATTATTAGGCAATATTTATAATACATTCTTAATGAGTAGGTATACATATAAAACTATTTTACTATAATATGTTGTAACGTTATATATTAAATTACATGAGCATGCCGTATACTTAAAAATAGTATGTCAAAATACTTTTAATAAATAAACATAATGTGTTATAATATATAGAAAGATCATAATATATTACGTATTTGTCGGTTCAATAACTCAGATGTGTATTAAGAATATAAGAATAACCTCATATTCATAAAAACCGTATTTTCAAAATATCACACATAAATTATGTGGTATTGAAGCGACGATTGGCATAAGCAGCTATACATAAATCTTGGTATATATTACTTTAATAAAGACACTATGATGCATACTGTGCTTACCTATAAAATAGTAGAGTATAACTTTTTTAAAACAGCTTTCTATTGTTGATCAAATAAGAATTTGATTGGAATATTGAACCAATCGCAAGACTCAATATACCTCTATACCGCCAACCATTGATACCTAATTTTAACTGCATACTCCTCGACGACGGCCTTACGGTGTTCCGATAGACTCGCGTCGTCCTCACCGTTCTCGTTTTGACTGTGCATTGTCTGAGATTTCCTTTTAATTCTGTAATAAAAGATATAGGATAAGGTGTGTATAACAAGTAGAAATATGGGAATCAGAGAACATGGTGTTATTATTGAACTATTTAATACCAATGGGTTTTCTTAATTGGTGATGATATTAGGATTTAAAAGTTTCAACATTACCAGAAAAATAAGATTATCGTAATATATTATATATAAATTTAAACAATAAAATTTATTATTAAAATAACCAGCAAGTTAAACTAATATTTAAATTATTTATATAAATAGTATAATTATAAAACTATACTAAAAAATATAGATCTTGTGATCTGGAATCATAAGCAAAAATAATCAAGTCAATTGGTTGCATTGATCAAAAGTTATAGCACATATTGGTCAATATAATATAATATATATGGTTATTTTCCCATAGTAATACTAAACTGGAGTTTATGACGTAATCAGGTTATAAAAATGAAAATAAAATTTTTGAAAATAAAAATCTGTAAAAAAATCGGTATATTATTAAAAATTATTAGTATACCATCTTAGACAATTAAGCAAACATTGATACCAATATGAAGTACGGTATATATCTACATTATACTTAGTGACATACATTTACTTGGATACAGTGTAAACTTAAATGACACTGATTCAATTTACGAGTAATATGCCTTACCATGTAAATGCCTTGTCCTGAGGATCAAGATTTCTGCGCTCATTCCCAAATTAGTTGCGTATAGCAGAAATAAAAGAGATTCCTCTCCCACTGGCATCATTTAAAAAGGGATAAACGGCCAGACAATTTTCAACAAGGTTAGTCACAGAGCTTGGTGTAGGATACCTTTAGAAAATGAAAATTAAATTGACAGAATCGGTTAATAATAAAATACAATGTCATCATATAAAGTTTAACTAAATTTAACATACAACGAATAAATTAAATTAATTTGTAAAATTAATTATATAATTTATGTAAATATAAAAAACATGTCGGCGTGTAAATATAATATATTAATAAAATATAATCAATAGATTAATTAAAACATACGGTTAACCCTTCGTCCGTGGAGGGGGTATACCAAATTTTCTTTAAATACATTTTTGATCAATGATGTAATGCATCATCACCCTTTTTTGTATTCAGTGGCTAAAAAACTATCAAACTAACACGATAATATTATTTAAAATATTTAAACAAACCAGAGAAAATGATGTTATTAATGAACCATTTTTAACCGCCCCTGTTATCTTACTTGCCAATGATGTTAGCAAGATATGTACGCCAATGACGTAAAACATGATATATACATTTAACTTGAATACTAATTAATACAAATTTAAGCTTAACCCTTCATGAGCCAGGTGTTCAAATTGTCCTTCGTGAACTGGGGGGGGGAACCTCTCACCCCCCTTTGTTCATGAAGGGTTAATCGAATGATAGAAAGTTAAGTTTTTCCAGGAGGGGTAAAAAGTAGTAAATATTTACATGTACATATAAAAATGTTTACTTGTATATTAAATATGCGCTTACATTGATTTTGCAGCCAACTGGCGGTAGAGACAATGCACAATCTCATTTCGGATGTGTAGAAGGCTGTTCCCTGGTTCATTGCGCCTTGTCAAAGTAGTGTTTAACAGGCGGAGGAAAGGAAGGAACATCACAAATTATTGGTTTCCGACAAACAAGAAACTGTACAGCTTTACTTCTAAACAGAAAAAATAATTATAAATTAAATAAACATTAAATCGTATATAAAAGAAAGTCGAGATATACAACAAAATAGGACCAATCACTTATAAGCAGGTCAACAAAAAACTCGCGCAAAACAGACGAGTGAACTTACAATGAGGACACACTTGAATTAGGAGAAGTAGATATCAGTGGTAAGTGGATAGTACTAGTCTCCAAAAAATAAGAGGTTGACTGCGGGTCAAGATTTTTATTCTCTGTGTCTACGGTTAACAATCTGGAAATGGGGGAGAATACACAAGGCAATGACTAACATAATTTTCATACATAAAAGGGCTAAACTTAAACTATTTAACATTAAAACCAATTAATTCAGAACATAAACAAACTGCTATTTGATTAATGGAATAAAAATAAAAGATAATACAAAATATACAAACAGTTAAAAGTTACACAGTTAATTATATAATATGTGTAATATACTAAAATGTTCCATTTAAAAAAAATTATATTTTGTATGGCGTATACCTGAAATTAGTTCTCCTCACTATAATAGAAGTACTTCGTATTGACGAGAAACTCATTTCCTACTTTGTACATTGGCATCCCTCGGAGAGCTTGATTAAAGTAAAAACGTTTGGTTCCAACACTGAATAACATTGTGACCTTGAGTGGCCTTTGTGTCCTTTATTATGCAATAAAGAAATAACGACGAACAACATTTGATAACCATTTCAATTCGTCCAAAAATAGCAGAAGATGACTTGTGAAGGGGAACACAAATTCCCTTGGTATACTTCAAGGAGTTACTTACAAGGGTTTTTGCCGAAATGAAGTGAGTGGCACGAAGAAAAAGTTCAATTAAGCTTGTTTTCAAATCATCTGACTGTTTTTCAATGGGAACCTCTTTTGGACGTTGCAAACGAACTTCCTGTTGCACATGATAAGGGCTGAGTCTGTTGTAGGCTGCTCACAGTTGAAATTTTCGTGCCATTGTATACTCGACAGCTTAGAAATTTCTCGAAGCAGCTACTTTTGACTTGTTTATTTGGTGCAGCGATTCTTGTCGCATGCACGAAAACAAACTCAAGGGACCGTAACGTTCAACGAGCTGGCTGTAATGTACTGTCCAATATTGCTTGGGTGTGAGCCTTTGATTGGGAAATGCTGTTTTGAATGTGACAATATGGATTATACAAACGTCAGAAAATGTTGTCTTTTCAGAAAAATACATACGTGAACAAAAAGCAAAGTCAAATAACTGTCCAAGTTGTATCCAAACGGAAAAAACAATACAATCTTGTGGGAAAATATCATGGAACAGAACACCAAAAAAACGAACCAGACACCATGTTTGTGAAGCTTTTCCCTTGTACTTATTCAATGAATTAAAAGTTTACGGCCTGTCTGCTTTATCGCAACCAGCAAAACTGAAATCTTCAATGCGCCTGTTAAACGATTCCCATGTTACTAAACCTGCATCAACTGCATACTGGAGAATAAGAGTCATTTCTTTAGATGCAAATCCTTCGAGTGTGTCGTGCATGACATCAGGCGGTAAAGAAATAACTGGATGAAATGTCGAAACGTAATTATGAAAGGGAGAAGCTCCACATATTCCATATATTCTACCGAGTTCTGGATTTTTGATAACCTTTTGAAAATTATTGTTGAATCCGTTTTCAGATCCTAATTGACACGATACTAGTTCTCCAGATCGTAATTTTTTATCGGTAACAAGACAGAAACATCTAGGTCTAAAAGAATTAAAACTTTGAGGAAAGCCACCGATTTCATGTGCTGCCAAATTATCAGCAGTAAGGTAGACAAAAACAACTTTTCTTCTCACTCCGCCAATTTCAATGCCAGTCTCTTCAATAATCGTCCATTCTTCTAAAAATGGATTCAGAATCTTAGAAATACCATGCACTTTTATCAGAGATGATTTGCACATGATGAGGAGGTTTTGATGTTTTGTACCACTGCGAAATTCCTTAGAAATATTGGTGATGGCGAAATAATACAGTGAAAACATTTTGTACTTAGTTCGGGTCGCTGCACGGAGTGGATTTGAGCCAAAGTCATCACAGTATAAGATTATATTGATGCTACTCGGAGAACAAATCTGCCGGAACCTTTCGTTATGAACAAAATCCTCATACACACGAACATTTTTTTAAAACTCTTCTTCAGTGTGTGCCTCCATCAATTCTATTTCATTAATAATTCCTGAAGTTGACAGATAATTAGCTAGATTTTTTTTGAATGGAACATAGATATACGAGCTATTTCCGACTGAGATAGTAACATGCTTCACATAATTAAAAAAATTTTGTGCAATTTTTTCAAAAGTTGGTTGACTTCGGTACATTTTGACTGTCATGGTGTCATTTATGGGCTTCAGAAGACACAAATCATCCAACATTTTACGAAAGGTAGTCTCAGGAACATTCTTTTGAGCAGTATACTTTAAATAAAGCTGCGCAATATATTTATCAGTATTGTCCATGACTAAATCAGAGGAATCACTAGAACAAGGAACATTTTCTTGAATATCTGGAACATTTTCTGCAGGTTGTAATATTTTTGTTATTAATACTGGACACGATGGAATATTTTCCTTGTGACTTCTACTCATATGCACCTTTAAACTGGAACAACAGGTGAAAGTTTTTAAACAATGTTCACATGTGTTTCAAAAAATGATTCAAAGAGACATGGTTGCGCAACCTTAGCACACTAACAGCAACATAGTCACAATGAGGGCATGGAAAAGATAACAATTTTCTGGGAAAACAATGTATAATGTAGCACTTAAAATTGTTTTACTGTGTTTTGATATTATCTATATATATTATATAAATATATATGTATTATAGATAATTAACAAGATTTACGGGGTTTATGTATACAAACATTATATTTTATCATTAAAACAATATGTTAGAAAATTAAAAACATATGAAAATAAGAATAGTTAACCAATAATTCAGAGCAGACAAGCACAGTTTTAAAATTGGCATATATTGTACGTGTCAAGTCAATATCCACACAAACAACTTTTGCAACATATTATTCATAACAAAAAGAAATTAATTAAACTGATTACAGTATTTCCAGACAATTTCAAATAGAAATCCTACACAGAGACCATCAGATATATGTAGTGGTCTCTCTGTGTAAGATTTCTATATGCTACCATGCTAACCCCCAGAAATAATGAACTAGAATAGAATTAACTGGCTGTAATTATCTATAAAAATTGAAATAAGATTGGCAGGCCTAAATCAGTGTGACCGCACAAATTCAACAAACAATATCAGACAACAGCTCAATTTTCAACAGAGGCTTATTGATTATTTAATAGTGAATAGTTGGCATCATTTTGCTCAAAATGTAAATATACAAAAATTATTAAAAAATTCCTGACATTTCTTAAAATGTCACCATTTAAGAATTTCCCTAATGCGCAGGCACCCTGTAAATGGCCACAAAATAATTACAGTAGAATATATCATTAGTCAACTAAATTTTCTCAACTTACAACATGAAGGTGTCACCATTTAAATTCACTACAGCATCTAGGACATCAGAACTTGGGATAGCATCAAAGACATCTGCAAAAAGTATGTTACAAATTAAATAACAAACATTACACATAATTTTATATATAGAAAATAATCTCATATCCTATAAATGAAATCAATCATGGTGCCCGCCCATTTCCACTGTTGAAATTCCAGAAATATAAACAAATTCCAGAAAATATTCGATGTATTTTTTATAATGGGAACCCCTTTGGAACCATCAACATTTATCCATCCACTATATACATTCAAATAGTAACATGATTAATCCATATATTATAAATTACAAATGTGACATTATACATAAATATTCAACAATACTAACATAGTATTAA
>JAUZND010037925.1:0-21604 GCA_034780555.1 Coelogynopora nodosa
TCAACTACGCCTGTCTCCAGCGCTGCAGTCTCAACTAAGTCTGTCTCCAGCGCTACAGTCTCAACTACGTCTGTCTCAAGCAGTACAGTCTCAACTACGCCTGTCTCCAGCGCTACAGTCTCAACTAAGCCTGTCTGCACTGATTATGTTCGATTCCAGCCAATTGAATATATTTATTCCACAAGAACCTTTGGAAATGAAAAACGCAGTTTTCAAGCAGACTTCTATAATGACCTTCCATTTCTGAGTTACGATCAAGATAACGACTCCGTCTACTGTTTCATTTGTAGAAAGCATAATTCAATTTCGAAGCTAAAACTAGCTGTAATAAAAGATAGTGCTTTTAGCACTTAAGGTTTCTGTAACTGGAAAAAAGGTTTAGAAAAATGTAAGGGACATTAGATTTCTGAGTACCATTTCTTTTCAGTGACACAAATGAAGAGCACCAACATACAAAAGGCATTGAATAACACTTGTAAGACAACTATGGAGAATAATCCCCAATGCTTGATCAAAGTTATAGAATGCCTACAGTATTTAGCTGAACAGGGCCTCGCTATTCAGGGAGATTCTGAAGACCAATCAAACTTCTTCAATCTGCTTCAGTTAAGGGCCAGAGACGATCCCCTACTACATGAATGGTTACAGCGATCAAGTGATAAGTACATGAGCCACGACATCCAAAATGAACTTTATACGTTTATGTCACACACAATTCTTAATAGCATAGTCTAAATATCAACTCATCCTACTTTTCATTGATTGCAGATGAGTACACAGATATTTCAAATAAAGAGCAATTGTGCATATGCGTTCGTTGGATTGATCCCAATTTTGATGTTCACCAGGATGCACATAATTCAGAAGTGCACAGGATGAATATTTACATAATCGAAATATATAGATGCAGAGATACGAGGTCAATTTATAGGATGTCAGGCCCATTTGACAAC
Source organism: Coelogynopora nodosa (assembly GCA_034780555.1). Classification (NCBI taxonomy): domain Eukaryota; kingdom Metazoa; phylum Platyhelminthes; order Proseriata; family Coelogynoporidae; genus Coelogynopora; species Coelogynopora nodosa. Next base: position 954 of record JAUZND010037925.1, read on the forward strand.
ATTAATCTTCTTCTTTGGTTAACATTTGGGGCATCTTATATTTTCGCATACCGACAACCCGCCAAAGACCTTACAAGTTTTGAAAATGTCTCTTGAAGGGCAAAAGATGGCTGAGCAAGTCAAAGAGGTCATGATAAGAATGAGAAATGACACGTCGTTCGATTTATATTATGAATTAGTTGATTTGAAAGCCAAGGCACAATTGCTATTATTGATTGGAGAACCTGTACAACCTCGCAAACGTTGAGCTGACTAAATTTGAAATTTGGACCAGTGCAGGATCACACCCTACTTCTCCATCAGATTACTATCACCGGTTGTATTTTGAAGCTCTCGATACAATCATCTCCTCCATTAACAAATATTTTTACCAAGGGACAATCAAGAGATATTCAACAATTGAAGAAGAGCTCCAGACTATTTTCGCTATAATTACTCGGAAGATGTCAACACAGAGAGTTTGGGCGCTCAGTTACCCCTGTTTCGCGTACTTGTTGGTGATTTTACCATCCAAAGCTTCGCTGATATCGTCTCCCAGATTCAACAACTGTAACCTCTGCCGAAAAAGAACTTATCCATGAAGTTTTGACGTTCGTAAATCCGGCAACTTCAGCAACAGGCAAACGCAGCTTTTCAATGGCCAGGGGTTTGAAGACATGGTTACGATGAAAAATGGCTTAACAACGCTTCAACTCCTTGGTACTGCTACACTGGCTCAACAAGAGATTATTGATGGATCAAAGTCCAATAAATTGCAGAATTATTTATAATCTGTAATGACAATTATATGTCTACGGGAAAATGTTGGTACTTTCCGTCATTCAAACATTTAACTGATACATATGTGACAGTGTTCTATCAATTTTACTTACCGTATAGTTACATATAGATGAACCTGCTATTTACATTTTTCATACTTATCCTATAGTGTACGTATTTCGTATTTGCCATAAAGGGTCTATTTCTATGTTTATATACCATCTTATATAACAACATAATTTACATTAGTAAATTTCGTGCATATTTCACTGAATGTTCTACCCTTTTTCATAATTATAAAGAAGCATCAATTTTCATAAATAATTTTTCTTCTGAATACACCAACCAACCAGGCTGCGCCTAAACCAACTCAGCACTCCCAACCTGAATTACGCTCCGCTGTGCCGGTAGTAATCATGGTGGCTGAACGCTGCAAATTAAAAAAAATGCAAGTAGAATTCTCCATGCAGCGCTACGAATTCTCCTCGTTACGCCACATGAAGAATTCTACTTGCATTATTTCATACCCTGAGCCAGGCTGAATCTCTCCATATACCATTAAGAAGTTCGCTTCTTAGTATTAAGTCTTATTTATATGTTATGTGTATTTGCGCAACTGCGGTGAAGGGCTCATATTGCAAGTTAGATACGCTAGTTGACGGACGAGGATACGGCCTAGTGGTAGGTGGGTTCACTCACAGATCGCTGGGTTGCATGTTCGATTCCTACTCTGTACTGATGAGGGGCAAATACCCCGAAACCGGTCTGCAGATGGATTTACCTGTCGATTACTGTGTCTATCGAAATTCATCTATACAATAAAAAAAACTATTTTCAATTCATTGAGAGAAAGTGTAATACTACCTTTTCAGTATAACTGCGACCTGCGCTTCAATTGGAGCTGCTAGCATGCCTCAGGCTGGTCTCGTAACTATGGTAATCGTGTTGACATCTGTCGGCTTGCCAACAGAAGATATTGCTAGAATACTGGCTGTTGATTGGTTATTGTAAGTATATTATCTGCATTTACAGTATATGCTTTTATTATCTATATAATATGTATATAATAATTATTTATTATACATATACACATCAATTTTCATTATATATAAGGCAAAATATAAGGCACCAGATTTTGTTATTTTATTTAATTTCTAACTTAAATTGCGTTGCTACACTGGCTAAATTTCTTTTCTAATAGGATATATATTAAAGTAATATGCTTAAATATCAAGTAATGGTGGAATGACCGAATTATTTTTGACAATATTTATTATAATACGCCATGGAACAGTCACCCGAAAACTATCTCCTCAAATTAAGGTAGTTCTGAATGACTGGAAGGTAGTTGTAGCAAAGTATGCTTATTTTACACGAATTAACCCTTTGACACCGGGATGACGCGGCGTTCGCGTCATTTTTAATTTAATTTTTTTATTTTAATTTAATTATAATTTCAAGAAAAGTTTGTTATATTGTATCTCAAGGTCTGGGGTAGTTGTTAACCCGCCCCTCCATATCCTTGACTATACAGCAACGTGGTTTATCCTGGAAAACGGAGGGTTGTAGTTTATTCCAGTTTTAACTGTTTAATCTTTCATTTAATAATAATTTCATAAGTGATTAAAGTCAACATAGAAATGAAAAGAAAATTCTGTTACTTCTTATAACAGTATATATTGACTTCTCGTTTTACTTTTATATTTTGAACAGAGACCGATTTCGAACAATGATTAACGTCTGGGGGGACTCAATAGCAGCCGCCATCGTTTACCACCTGTCAAAGAAGGATCTAGAAAAAGCCGATAAAAAGTTAACAACAGCGGATAATGGTCATTTGGAAGATGCACATGATAGGAAACCCGAAGATAAACCGGCAGAATATCAGGAAATAACGGCATTTTAGATGACTGGTTAAAAATCAAAATCTGAAAATATTTACACTGTGATAGCTTATGAGTGAATGCTCGTACAATATATAGAACGCCATTATACTATAAATAATTTATGATCAATTTTATGAAACTCGAGTTCTATAGTAACTTAAATTTATATTTTTGGTCACCTTTCATACAGCTTGTCTTTTTTATTCTAAACAGTTTCATCATCTATTAATTGCAAAGAAAATAATACAATTTAGATATTCGTATCTATTGTGAACGAAAGTTATTATTACACTTTTCTGACGATGTTAATTACACTACTTACTTAACATACTACTTAATTATAATATTTTTAATCAACAAATATGTTCGATTCATACGACGTATGTAGAATCTCCACTGATACAAATTGTAATATAGAACAAAATTTAGATGAGAGTAAAAAATACTTTAAATATCGAGATATTATAATTTTATATTGAGATTTTTCAAGATAAGTCAAATGTGAAAACATTATATATTTGAAGTTAACAATATATGCTTTAGCCAATGATTAATACCTTGAATTACATACGGATAATTAAAATTCGGTTTTTTCAATTGTATATTCGTCATACAAACTTGAAGGAAAGGATTATTTCATGTAGTACGTATTATTTAGAAGAAGAAAAATTAGGTTGATATTATTTCCAACTTAATTTTGAAAAGGGTCATCCATTTGGTTATATTTTTGATTATGTTGGGGTGACAATATATATATATTATTATGAGTCTTATTCTGACTCTAAACAAAATATATACAATGTTCTTTTAAAAAGTTTTACTCATTTTTATAACGGATATTTACATTTGTCTGGGAGTAACCTTTAGACAATCTTTTTAAATGCAGAAGATTTATATGTAAAAAGTGTATATGTATAATGTCTAATAGATTTAAACTAGTAGCTATTGTCAACTAAATACGCAGTTAACGCATCTGTGCAGTGATGGGGTCAGCAATTTACCGAGCGCCAAAGGCACGAGGGGGCTTTTTGGGTCTGGGGCAGAGCCGATGGTGGAGGGGTTAGGAAGTTTATATTAAAGGCTTATTTTTTACATTTTTCAATACTATAGACTGAATGTTATTCATAGTCTGTACATGTCAAACAGGTAGGTAATGATAATATATTCAACTACGCTACTTATAGTACCTTAAATGTCCCAAAGAAAGTAGTAGGTATACTTTATCAAATAAACTGATAACACAATAATTTTTTCCACTCTGAAAAACAAAATATGTAAATGTAAAACGTGTAGTGACACATAGTCACGTGACACATAGTCATAAATACTATTACCTATACTATTTTTAACTACTTCATGTCCCTACTTCTTCAGCCTTTAGTTTTTTTATTATTTAAAACACATTTTCTAAAATTAGTATTGCAAAAGAAATAAATTCATACCTCTACATGAGATACGTTAAAAAATTATCTCAAATGGAAATGGGTGTTGGAGGGGGGCGTTTGAAACTCCAACAATTTATAATGCGTTAAAACTGTATTTCAACACATTTCAACAAAAGCCTTGGTTTGAAAGTTCCAACATTTATTATTGGCACCCCCCACAAAATATCCTGGCTACGAGCTTGGTTGGTACAATAACCATAACGTATATTTAAAGTGCTCCTTTTAAAAATAAACAAAAGTTTAGTATATTTTAAAATAATATTTTTTTGAAACTATAACATAATTTAATAACAATACATTAAAAAACAGAAATTATAATTTTAAAAATGTTAATTTTGTTTATAATTCTAAGCATGATGGAATATATATATATAATTAAAACTGTCTCACAGTGCCCGCACCGAAAAATAATTTTTTTTATTTAGATTTTTATAACGAGGGGTTTCAAAATTGAAAAAAGGGCACATGTCAGTCATGACATTTGAATGTTTTATTCTAAATAACTGAGTATAAGGAACCAAAGAACCGCTCCTTCTACATTATATTCTTTGATAATGAACAGAGAAGTATTAGTAAAATCAACATCGCAATAATATTGGTATTGATGTTAATATAGAAGTATCAAACAGAGTAAAAACAGAATAAAAAAACTCTATAATTAATGAAAACAGCGCTTTGTTTTTAAGGGAGGGGTTCCAGAACTCCTGGAACCTTTCATACAAATGCATACAAACATTCTTTTAAATAAGAGGTATTCCGACGTATCAGTAGGTTATAGATATATAAATTCTTACCTATAGGTTGTGACTTAAATCCGGAGGAAAAATCCCCAGAAATAACGTATTGTTTAAGGATGGCAATAAAACAAGTATAGTCATTTTTCTATTTAGCACTATCATTTGAAAAAAAATACGGCTTGTTTCTTTATATATTTACTACATCATTCGAATTTGTATTACTGTTGTGCTGGTTTTATCGTTCATAAATTTGTTTCGCTTGTGCTGAAATTATTATGAGAAGGTTTAGCACGGCGGAGAGAAACGGAATGAGATTCCAATGTTTAGCAACCATTGAAAACTTCCGTCTTCTTGATCATGGCATTCGTATGAATTTCAACGAGCTAGAAAAGTAAGCGATTTTATTGATATAAAATAATTTTATTCATTTTAATACAAACTATTTTCCGTGGGATAAATATATTAATGACATACTGAAAATGCATATTGTATATAATATATTCTCCTTTAGATGGTGTAATAAAAAATATTTTGATAAATGATGTACAATAGTACATTTTAAACAAAAATAATTTATGGATATTAATTAGAAACAAACTTTTTTTATGGAAAATATTCTGATTTTGATACATTTCATATCAAAAGTGGACCAAACACCCCATTACATCAGTTAACTATCAAAACATTGACTTCGATCATATTGTTCATCGGTGAAACCGGACGCCAACTGCCTTTCTCCTTATGTGATCAATTAGTTTGTCAAAATCCTCCCTTTGGTTGGCCCGTTGGTTGGCTGACAGCCGGTCCATCATTTATATTCTCCGAACTATTTCCTAGAAATCGCTCCCCTATTTGTGACCAGTCGTCGATCACTATACCCATGGAGGCCAACTGAAGCTCCAAATCCACCACAATGCTCTCCAAAAAATTGATGTAATTATGTTGACAGTTGCAGTCAGCCTTAGCCGCTGGTCGCTTCTTGAAGACCTCGTGATTGACAACATTGTCATTGTCTTCTTGATAACCGCACCGTATGCACGCATGAATATCTGCTGAATTGTTTGAGATCGTGGCTTTTGTGTTTTTCGACTGTAATCCATTCTGAATGCGTGGGGATTTATTTTTATTGGCTAGTTTATTAGATTGTCCTAACTTTTTCCTTAACGGTCGCTTGGAAATCTTAGCCTTATTTTTCTGAAGTTGTTGTTGTATGTTTTTTTTATGTGAACTGTTGTTTTTAGTTTGCGAGTCATTTTTATCCGTTACTTTTATTCTTTTGGTTGGGACAGTAGTATTGTCAACAGGCCAATTGCCGGCATTTCTTTTCATTATTTTACGTGTATCTGACTTTTTGGAATTATTGTTAGTTTTAACAGCATACCGTGCTTTTAACATATTTGGAATATTAATGTTAGGTCTATGTTGAGTTGAATTAACGTTTAAAATATCACTTTTTCCTAATCTTTTTTGTAATACTTTTTTTTTAGACTTCTTTACATTTAGTTTCTGCGGATGTTTTTGTTTTTTTAATCGCCAATTTTTGTGGACGACTTTATTAGTAAATCTATTATTTTTAATTTTATTATTATGATATGCACGTTTCCTATGATTATTTTTATTTATTTTCTTTTGTACCAGTTTATCTCTAACATCATATTGATACGATCTACTTTTTGCAAAACGTTTAAAACTATATTTATTACTACCAGTTTTAAAATTACTTCTTTTCCTGTGAATCTTCGGTTTGTTGAGAGAATTTAATTGTGATTTGTGTCCATGACGTAAGAGATAAGCTCTGTTGATCTCATTTTCATCCCAACCCCGGTAGCATATCGGACAAAAATCTGAATCACTAACACGCTGCCCTTTTGGGGAGGCATACTTCATAATATTTTTCTTAATCTGACGACTCAGTCGGTTATTACTTGGAAAAATTAAACCAGAGTTTGATCTAGTTCTGCTGTATTTCTGTCGTTTCAAACTATGTGCATTATAAATATCCTTTTTTGTCGTTTTATTAGAAGTTTTTGATAATCTATCGTAAACGTTGACGTTGTCACGATCTTTTCTGTTTATATAATGTTTAATCTTCTTGCTGGCCTTCATGTTATTAGTTTCTTTCTCATTTATATGCTCTTGTTTAAATCGTTTTAATGTCATTGATTCACTGAAGTGATTTCTTTCTAGTGGACGCTTGAGGGATGAAGTTGGGATTCTCTCCTCTGCGTTATTCCATTGAATGGGAACTGTTACATGCGAATCAGAAATATCCATGTTTACTGACAACTAATTATGTGGAATTAATGTGAGATATCATAAAATACTTTGTTATTAACTCTCAATTTTATGGTAAATAATTTAAAATACAAATAATTATATACAAATATTCAAAATATTCCTAAAATCTATATTATTTAGTAATAATGTAAAAAAAACTGCAGCTATAAATGTATATAATTTATCTGCATGTTCAGTGATAAAGTTAACAACTAAAAAATAATTTAAAAAAAACTCTGTATTTAGTTCATCCAATAGGATACGATGTCATAAATTGTCATAAAAATCAAAAATACTAAAATTATGCGACCATGGTTTCGGTTTTATTAATAAATAAAGTATTTTCAAGCAACATTACAATATTTATAGTTAATTAAAAATATAAAATGTAATTAATAAAATATTTAAAATTTGATTTGAAAATATTAGATTGATAGAAAAAATCAATCATACAAAAATTCAATATCAATGGTAGTAATATAATAACATTTAACCAATTAACTTATTAATAAGATTTCTTATTATAATTCATTATATAAATACAGTTAAATAATTTGTCATCAATAACACTGAAATCATTAAATATTATCCATTTGTTTTGTATAAGAGTATCCATAGTATAATGACCAGACTTAAAAGAATATCGATGGAACTATTTGTAAAGATGTTATCATAAATTTTAATTTGTTTATTTAAAGTTAATCCAATATTATTTTTAAACGTATTAATGTGTTGTTGTATTAATTAATCGTACTGTATTAAGAGTAAGATGCTTGAGAAGGTGTATGACGACACTATTGAATTTACCACAGGACGAACAATCTGGGCAGTTCCAATCTTCAAGAAGTACATTATTTGACGGTTAAATTAATACAGTCTTGAATACATATTTTTCAGAAACTACAAAATATGACGTAGCCGCTTTAACTCACCTTTAAGATACGACTACATACAGTAGTAGAGTACCAAGATGACAGCCCCAAAAATTGAGAAGAAAATTAATAAAATATTTGGAAAATTATAGCAAATCATTTAAAACTGCCAAGAGAACTCGCATACATAACCATTCAAAATTGATCACCCCATCAAAACACGTAAGAAAGGATTAGATTTAAAGATTAGACCAACAGTTTCAAGTTTAAATTCTCCTTGTATATACTTATAACATTACTAAAAACCTCTACTTAAATTAGTTCCCGTTCACCTTGAAAGTAGTCATCAACTATTTGAAAAAAATTCCAATATAAACATTGGCCAATATATTACTCTTCACAGATTTTGATAAATCTTATGTATACATAATTTTAGCGAAGGTTTTTGAAGAAAATGGCATTACATTAATAATTTACAATGTTAATAAAAATAATATGTTAATAAGTCACCACAAAAAAAACCTTTTAATATTTTGATATTTTACAGTATGGTGGATATGTAATTTTAAAACGATATGTAATGTTTTTAGAAAACAATATATAACTCTATTTCAAGCCTCTGTTCCTGCATGGAATTTAATTTTACAACAAGATAACGTACGACCCCATGTTGTCATTGCAATTCAACATAGATTAGAACAACAGTACATCATACTTTTAAAAAAAGCATCCTATTCAACGCATACTAATTTCATGCCCAGATTCCTACTCAGAAATTACGATGTTTTCAGATTTGGCTAAAATTTACATAGTTTCCATGAAGCTGCAGGGGCAATTTTAATCCTATTTTGAAATTTTCGTCTGCATTTAGAGGCCATCATTTAGGCTAATGTTGATAATGTGAAATAAGAGTGAACATTGTTACGCTACTTATGTATATTTTAAATAATTCAGAATATTTTGTAGTATATATATACGTTTGTCTAATATAACTTTATATTAGAGCCTATCTAAAATCTAAACTTATATTTGTAAAAAGGATCATATATATTTAAACATGTAGATTTCTATAGATATATAAACACATAGAGTATTCCTAAATATTCTTTTGCTATGGCGTTAGGGGAAGATTTGAGCCCCAAGCTACAATCCTGTGTTTTTCAAAAAAAATTGACAGAACGCGATGTTTTGTACTTTATTCGGCTTTCCGAATTTCACTATAAAGAGCATAATTAAGCGATCTGCTCCAAAATATATCTCTAGATGTACAGTTCTTCAGTCATTCTATCATTATACCACATTATTCTATCATTGACAGTATAGCCCAAAGATAATTGAGGATATTATAAATCTTTTTATGTATTATAAATTATATATAAAATTCTCAATTATTTTTGGTATATATCCCTTGAATCTTTATGGGATTGGGACATATATCATATATGTATATACAGAAATGGTCATGAAGGTCACTGTTTCTATTATTTGGTCGTGAAAATAAGGCCCGGAAGTTTGGACATAATTCTAAAGAACAATTAATATCCAAATAATATAGAATATATAGATATTAATTATATATTCCTTTCAATAAACAACAGAATCTAAGTACCAGATACAATTAAATTGCCAATTTCTGTAAATATCGTCATTGTTTTCAGATTCATCTGAATCTATCTAAATAGACGGAGGAATATAGCTGCGGGTTGTAGCTCTTTGTATGAGAAGTAAAAACTAAGCTCATGCGTCCATATATAATATGCACTTATTATCGGAATAAAGATAACCAATATGTTTATGTCGATGAATTCCAGGTATTTTCTGTCGATAGCGACATTACCTTGACAGAGGAATTCATACGCGCTAGAGAGGATAGTATAACTGTCGGTAAAAATAATAAGTCTATGTTATGGTGCCAAATTAAATATAAATTATACTATAATATTTATTGATATAATATATGTTTATTAATGATTTATTATAATTTTATTTTTCTACATTAATATTCAGATTTATGAAACCCGCGAAATTCAACCTTACTGCAAAATGTGATTATCGTAGTTATTGTTCTTCTCTTAATAGTATTAACTAATAATATTAACTAAATACTATTAATTACTCCAAAATTTTAATACTGGTTTGTCAATATTTTGAGCTGCAATAATTTTTGTGGAAATCCTATCGGTTATGGTATTTGTTACGGGGCAAAAATAAAATGTTCGCATATTTGTTTGCATCATTTTTGAAACATTTGTAAATCCCGGACTGGGCCAATCAGTTAAGGACATTAAAAAGTCTGCAACTAGTTGACCCAGTGACGAGGTTTATCTTAATGTGTGAAAAATGCCGCCGTCTCCAATTTTATCCATTTAATTCTAACCTACTGCCTTATGCCATGGCTTATTTTTATTTATCTTTTTCTGTCCTGAGACCTGACTATATATTTTAACTATAATATTTCCTATTCTATGTTAACTAACTCTGATATCACTGTTGTATATAGATATGCCATACAAATATTTTATTTATATTTCACATATTTTATAAAAAGTTTAAGATGGTTTCTATAGACTATACTAGACTATAGACTATAGTGTGTGCTGGCATTTAGAATTATATTTATAGTATCACTAAAACTCATACCCATTAACATAATGTATGTCAAGTCATTTATTTGATGCACATGAAGGACAGAAGGAGGGGTATTAAATTATAATTTACTTTAATGCAGCTTAGTGGTAGTGGATATACAAGCAAGCATTGAATGAAAATATTATGCTAATCATTTAATTTATCTTTTGTACCTGCTTATATAATGCCAAGGCCAAAGAATACATGTCTTTTTGTGGTTATACTTTCTTTCTTTACTTACTTTTTTAGCCAGTCAATGCTCATATCTTAGTATATTTTAATGATTTAATTAAAACACTAAAAAGTATATTATAATTTATTAATTATAAAAGCAATTTTACTTACTTTCAATATTGAATATAAATATCTATTTCTTTGTTTTTAAATGATATTTAAATATAAGTTAGTTATTTAATATGTATTCCAAGGATGCAAATAGTACTTTCCCACTTACCTGATATAAGTGAAAATCAAGTTGGGTAAGTATAGTTTATAAACCAATTTACTTATCAATTAGCTGGCATGTATGTGGTTTCCTGTAATTAAAAATATGGTTATATCTGCTCACTTCATAAATATAAGATATCACTGACACTAAGGAAAACATTATGGTTTACTGCATATAGTACTTATTTTTCCATTTGTGTACACTTAACACCAATTGACAAAGTGACAAATATGTTTAACTCAATTATATAAAGAATACAGTTCTTTGATAGATACTCAAATATTTAATTTTTGTTTAAAAAATTTGGGTTTAAATAAATATAATGTAGGGGGAGGTGCATGAGTCTGTTTTTTTGGTAGGCAAGTAGAGTTGTTGTCCTATTGAGTTGTTATCCCTTTTCCCCTCAGAGAACGTAATAATGGCCCTCTTTAGGACTACCACTTATTGATTGATTAATATTGCATGAAGTTCAAATAAGTATACTAACATTATTCATAATAAAAAGCTTATAAATCAATATCAAATAACTAATAAACAGGGGTTGTGCGCACCATACTTTCATACTTTTTCAGCATATTCTTAGATATTTTCAATTTATCATACTTTTTCAGAAAATAAATATTTAAAAAATGAATACTGTTTTCTTAAAATATTTAAAACTTTTTCTACATTTTTCAAAAATATATATTATATTTTTCAAAAATTCTTAGAATATTTAAAATCTTTTTATACATTAAAAAAAATTATATTTATAAAAAATATACAATTTTCTCCCTTTTAATTTCTCCCTTTCTAATAAAAAAAAGAGCTGTGAAAAAAAAATTAAACCTACTACTACTACTACCATAGTCATAGATACTAGTCTATACATTTATAATTGTATACTTATATTATTTAATTTTAGCTTAAATATAGTATTTAAAAATCATAATTTTTTAAGCCTTTTTTTCATACTTTTTTACAATTGTGGCGCATAACCCCTGAATAAATGAAATAATTGATTAAATATTAGGGGGTGGCATTTATATTGACAGGGGTGTATATACATTTTAATCTTGTATGTGTTACCAGCATATAGAATGGGGACTATATTCTGGTATATTCTGCATATAGAATGAAGACTATATCCAGCATTGCCAGATTATATATAAATTAAAATGCTATAATTATAAGCCTTCCAGAGATTTAATAATCATATTTCAATAGAAAATTGATTGTTGAGTCTGAATTTGTGGATGGCTTGTATATATTAACAATAGAGCATGAATTTGGATGGTTTGTGAACCTGCCAGGTGAATTAGAAATCCATGGTCCATCTGACAGTTAGTGAACTGGATGGATGGAGTAAGAATAATATTATATATTATGGACTTAAATTCAATGTAATTATGTTTATGTGCAGTTACATTCAATGAAATTATACTAAAAACATAAGTTAATAATAATCATATAAGAATCTTTGCAAAATATGTAATGGAACTAAAAGTAAACATAATCAATGTAATTAATGCATAGAAACAATTAATTAGCTCTATGTGATCTTTAATATATATATCATATAACTCTATAATTTTTTGTCAATTCTTGATCCATCTGGAATTTTCTTTTATTTTTAGAATGAGTTAATACAAATTAGAAATGTATTTTTAATACATTTAAACAGATGTAATTGAATAGCACTATATCCTTTAAATATTATATTTCACAAAACGGTATATTTTAGTCAAACATTCTCAATCCATTTAGATCAATTAGAAATCACAATATAAAAAAGCAAAAAATATATTTACATTGTATATTTTTATTATTTTGGTATATGTATATAACATTTTCAATAAAATTCAATTTAATCAAATATATTAGATTTTTTTAAATATCATTATATATTAAAGCAATTTAATAATGTCCTATGTAATATAACTTTTTTTGTCATTTCATGTAGAAGATGAATCAATAATTACAATATATAAAATAATTTATAGTATTGTTGAATTTACTACATTATAATACATGTAGATTAAAATATAATTGTGGTCAATTTTGTACAATATTTTGGTTTTTTAAATTTAATATTTTATCTATTAGTACATAATATATTATTGTTATTATTTTGCATTAGAAATAAGTAATATGTAGAAAACATTTATAAATTACATAAATGTATTATAATGAAATAAATAATTAATATATTTAAAAATTATGTATCAAATTAAATCTTTTTGCACAATTGTACACTGCATAGCCAAGAGTCCCACGGTCACCAGAAAAGCCTTGAAAATCCACTGCTCTGTTTCTGACTTCTGAAGAGAATAAAAACTTAGAACTGTATGTTTTTCAATATCAAGTTAATGCAAATTTATATCTACCAAATACAGATGAGAGTTGACACTTAGTGGGTGACAGTAGTAAATGCGGAAAAAGATGTGTTGAAAAATATAGTGATGATTTGTTTCAGCTGCTTTCATTGGCCACTCACTGGATCTTCATTTAGTACAATAAAGGATGTTATTGATATACAATCAGTAAGAATGAAGATTTTAAAATACAGCAGCTAGCAAATGGTTAAATATGCTTTGAAAAGAAAAAATTGACAACTTTAAAGCAGTTCAAGAAATATAATGTGAAATTCCACTTTGTTGATTCCATTTGTATAAACCTTTTCTAGAGGAATTTGAACAAATTGCCTTGTGTAACAGGGTCTTAATGTATTTATTATAATTTTGTCCAGAAATTTTGTTAATAGTATTAAAGTTTAAAAAAATTGTACTCTGAATAAAAATCCTAACAAAGCTGTCCATATATTTGATTTATATAAAATGTATTACTTAGTATATAACACTAATAATAGAATACATAGTATAACTTACTAATATTACTTATTAATATTACATAGTTAATAATTTTGAATATATAACTAATAACATATTAATAATTTATTATTTAGTTAATCTAACAAACCAGCTAGAGTTTATTTTAATAATTTAACTTGTTTATTTCACTTATATTTAATATTTTATGTTGTCTGTATAGTGTGTATATGAAAAATGTGTGTTCAATTTAAATTAAAAATGTTTAATGTAAACAAGCAGTCTCATTAAAATGCTTAAGTGGAAATTCCTGTATTGTAATGTTTCTGTATATAGTACAGACTTATATTTTAATTTCATTTTAGCCCTGAATCAGTAAATTAGTGTTCTACTGTATAAGTTGGTTTTTAATACAAAAGCTTGCCGTTTCAAACATTATAATTCCTCATGGAAACAAAACCGTTTCTTAACGTTTCTTAATATGGAGCTAGTGCAACTGATAAAGTAATGGAGATTTGGTGACAAAACTTGCTGCAGAGTTTTGAACTCTTTGCAACTAGGAAAGACGTTTTCTAGGGATGTTTGTCATAACAGAATTGCAAAAATCAAGTCAGGATATTACAAGATATTTTATGCAATTGGATGGGAGTACTCATGAAATACTATCTATTTGGCACAGCCAAAAGAAGCTCGACTTGCACACAGAAGCTATATGTTTTTTATTATTTAATGTTTTCCAGAATTTTTTTAATCAAATTTGAGTTTTATGTATTAAATTATAATACAAGCATGGATTATGATAATTTAGCCACGATTTTATGTGTAGTCACAGTTTTTCTATATAAGTTATTTTGAAGTATACATTCAAAGTTATTGTTTACAATAGTATTCACTTTTATTTACTGACTCACATTCAGAGATATATATATATATATATGGGATATCTTATCAAATTGTATGTTATATACAAAAGAAATTATATGAAAGATTTGATATAATCAATTGCAATAACCATATTCATTTTCTTATATATTTTTAATATCAATTACATTGCACATATCAAATATTAGGTAAACAATACTAGGATATTGGTATGTACTATGTAATAGAACTGAAATATATAACTATAGGTGACAGAAATCAATAATAAAGGATTGATAATGAGGGAATTACTTTCCACTAAAGGCTAATATAGAAACATTTTCTTCCTTGGAATTTACAAGTGAAGAAATGAAATAATTAATTTTCATAATCGAAACTAAATAAATTCACCATCTATCAAATTTATCATTATTTTCCTTAAAACATTTGTACTTTTTACAGTTTCCAGACGAGTCATTTAAAAGTTAAAATTGTACCAAATTAACAAATTGAGTGAATTTATCAGATCAAAATCAGCATATATTTTAATAAGTGATGCATCATTTGTATCTCCTTTATAATTGCTGTATGAAATGTTTTGATATATTTGTATTTTCAATAAAATGATTTTAATTTGTTAAATGTATTTTTGATTAAGATTGAAATTAATAATCTTTAAATGTAACTTATTTACCTTGCTCGTGATTATAAAGTATATAAACTTGAACAGAAATAGTTTCAAAGGTACTATTTGAAGGATAGTAAAATCGAGATTTATGGGCACATAACAATTGTGATTTTACTGTCTATAAATTATGTATATAATGTTATTATTATTTATTGTCTTGACATCTTTGAAGTTAGAATATAGGTACTGTATGAATACTGATATGATACTGTATTTGTAGGAAATGTTGCTCACATTTGCGTGAGCACTTCATTATTTTGTATTAAAATATACTATACGACTAGGCCATATTCTAAAATATTATAATATAACTAAATACTATACAATACTTAGACAATACCGTATATGTGGATTTTGGAGGAATATGGAATGTGTTCTTTTAGTTGCATAAGTTTTGCATGTCTTAATATTAACAGCATTTCTGGCTTTACAACGAGCAGATTGTCCAATGAAATTAATACCAATGTATGCCAATATTTTCTCATTACTAGTCCGGCATCATTAAATTCTATATTTTTATTTGTGTTTTCTATAAAGTGCAATATGTTTTTGGTAAATTTAACTATAATTATAAACTTTTATTATTTAAACTCTACGACTTCACGCTATGCTAATAAGGGTTCAGTAGTCATTATTATTGTCTCATTCAGTCTCAATACTTGATTGTTCATTGAACTCCGCCTACAATTGTAGTCGTACTATGCAATCGCCTGTTTCAAGCCGATTGTTATTAGCCTAATATCAATTTGTAAATGAAAATGGTAAATATTGTTTTTTATTCAGTATATAACATATTATATAACGTTTATTGGTAGTATTTCAGTTGATTGCTTTACAAAAGCAAAAAATGTAGTTTTTATATATATTTGTAATACGCAAACATTCTCAGTATATGGTAACACTCACTTTTTATCATATTCTATTCTATCATTGATTTTCATTACTCTCTTTCAGATAATCGTTTGTATTTTTTAAAGATTAATTAATTAAAAGGTTTAACAAAAGGAATGCAGTGCTGTAATGAACTTAGATGTTGTTAATTTCAAGGCTATACTCTTAATAATAATAAAATTGATAACATAAATGAATCTAAATTAAACCAAAGAAAGAACAGAATACATCCATTTTAAGTACTATTTAAACCGGCTAGATAAACACGTCGTTGTTCGACCGCCAAGGGGAGAAAAGGCAATTATTACCCGCTTAATATCATTTTCTGATTTTATATTTGCCAGAGTCCCTCCCCCTATTGTACTTTTAAACTACAGTAGACGAACCAATTATCTCCGAAGTGATTAACCTCCCCCCATTAATGATGACCTTCCACTGTCACCAGGTTCGTCAGTCACATGTCACTACGAAGCTCGTCCCTCCAATGGCTCCGCCACTACTCCCTACTCCATCACCACGTCCGTCACCACAGGGGAATTGCCCCGACCAGGCAGCCCCCGTTACTTCCACCCCCCTCCCGACACTCCTCCCACTACACCGGCCGCATCCCTCGATCACAGAGTCACACGGCCCAGTCATTTCCGAGCTACCCGCTCAGCAGTAAACCGGTGTTGGCAAAATTCTCGAGTTCGCAGTCTCCCCCTCCGCGTCAACACCCCGAGAGAGTCTGTTGGCGGTGTGAGAAGGAGGTGGGCTTCTCTGAGGCGGGTGGCGGGTTCTTCTGTGCCGCCTGTGGGGTTGTGCAGACTCCGCCACGGGAGTGGACACACTACCAGGTGTTGGGCTTTGAGAAACCGGCCTTTGATATTGACCCGGAGAGGTTGACTGGGTCGATGAAGGCGCTGCAGACGCTGCTTCATCCCGACAAATTCTCCGTCAAGTCGAAGGTATGTTGTTGATGAGAATAGTGTTTGAACGTGATTCTAGATTATAATTGAATATAGATTGCAGACATTATTTTGGAAGAAGACATACTATGCAACCTATTATATTTTCACAATATTAATCGTTATACCGCATTTGTTCAAATAAAGCCATAAGCATGATAGATTATACCTAAATATTAATAAATATCACAATTTCTACAATAAATTACGTTCAATGGGTTCTTTTTCTTACACCAATCGATACAGTATTGTGTCAACAGTTCCGCTAATTACAATGCTCTACATTACAACTTTATATTATTTTCATCGATTTCATGTCAGAATATCAACAAGTATCGATCTTCCCCGACCTAGATAGTTTCTGATTGACTTGAAATATTGCGTATATTGACGGAATTATAGTGCGCACTTCAATGTTTCAATTTGTCAAATTAATTTGATAAAAATGTTGCCTTTTTTTGTATATTAATTCACGTATATAATTCATATTTAAGTTAAAGTTATAGCATCAAGTTTAACACCGTTTGTATATTATTCCTTGAATAAAATGTGACAATGTTGTAAGAGAAAAATGAAGGCTTCTCATTAACTTACAAGTAACACTTACAAAATGGACGGGAGTTAGATTAAAGTTGCGTCTTTGAAAGTGAGGAACTGAATAACAACATTGTCTTCTAAGTGGACTTGTGGTAGATTATAATTTGAATATTTTATGACATGTTGCTTTTTAAAAGTATTATATTATAGCATGCATCATTCAGCTCTAAATACAATAATTAAATAGTATTCTGTATTCAAAGACTTCTCTATTTATAGTTGTGTCACAGGTGTTGCCTAGATGCCTATTTATTATAAGTTAAAGTATATCTGTCGTAGATGCGGCCGTCAGTATGCTTATTGTATAGTAGACTAGTGCACACAGCTAATACGTTGCATTGTCAAGAATGCGTCCTGTCAATAACGAAGAATTATTTCAGTCTCTGCATTATAGTGTGTTCACTATATTAATAAGTGGCTAACTTTAAACTCTATGCTGTAAGAGATTGGTGTTGTATTCTATACTTATAGTACTCCTTTCTTAAACACTAATAATTAATATAATATTGGTTCATTCCTGAAAAATCTAATATCCATCCACTAACCGTTATAGTGAATTTTCTATTTTTTTAAAAGTTTAATTTATGCATTAAGTCTATCTAAGTATTTGTAGAAAACTTCAGAAGATTTGAATGTTAGGGAGGTTCATGCAAACAAATAGTCTTCGTCGCCAGTAGGAAATCTTATGAGAACGATCAAGGAAAAGTGTAAACATTTATCCGTTTACCATACATGATCTGTTTAACAATTTCAATTATTAATAAAAAAACACATTATCCCAGACTTTTTAAAATTGTTTATTGTTACCATTTTTCATCATTATTTTAAAATTAGTAATAATCGATATAAATATACCCTAGAATATCTTTATACTAATTGGATTCTCTGATCTTGCACTGCTTGATTTTATCTTTATGCGGAAACTTAACTTTCTCTGTACATAGAATAGTAGCGTTCTTCCTCTCGTAATACTAATTGTTTTGCAGAAATAATGGCTGGTATTTAGGGTAAATATAAAAGGCGGTGTACTATATATTAGGCAAATTATGTAAAATATCCAAATTATGTAAAATATTCAATCATATTATGTACATATAGCGGTTATTAATTTATTGTAATTTTTCATTGTACAAAATCATGAACATACTGACATTTAATTAACTATGATAACCGACGTGCCACAAGAAGAGAAAAACTTCACTGAGATGGAAGTATTCCTCTTGAAGTTTATGATAAATTTGGGAATTTATTTCGTTTACAACTATCAAAATATGTGCTGAACATAGTAAATCAACTGCTGCTACCTTCGTGATACTGTGGAGCAACAGGTTTTTTCTTTACCTCCCTTATTTCAAGTGTGAATAACTCTCTGGTTGTATTGGCTACGTATGGTGTTTGTAACTATCACTCGCTGCATCGCTTCATGGATGAATGTGAATCAAACTATTACGGTAAGCAGGTGTGTTTGGAATGTGGCCACTGCTATCACACAGTAGAATGCTTTTATTGTAATGATTTTATTATAATATTCAGACAGTGAAGGATGCTTGCGATTGCACTCATGTATGAATGAAATCTCCTGCTTTAGACACATTCATCCAGATTGAATTTTCCAGACCGATCGATGAATATCAAAACAGAGTGCATAAAATGGTTCTGTGTACATTCGGTCAGTTGAAGGAGAGATTCCATTACATGGCCAGTTTTCTTTTTATATACAATTGGATCGAATTCCACAAACAATAATCTAGCCAAGCAATTCAATGTTCCCGAGATTCTTCATGTACATATTTATCAATTTTAATAACTTTTAGGGACTTTTAAGTAACTTTAAGAATAGTCTGTAAATGATAATATGTAATAGTTGGTACATCATTTTCTTGCATACCAGCCCATGTTTTTCTATTGATTGTCCAGTTTTAATAATATACATAATATCGCATAATAACGCATAATACTCACAATATTGCCTATGTTATATGATGTGTAATGTGAAATGAGCTTATTCCTTTCCCCTATTGAAATTGCTCAATCTCATTGCGTACTTTAATGTAACGAAATACTTTCTAAATTTGTATGTAACTGTCATGTAAAAGTTTTCATACTGCTTACGTTGTGTTTTAATTTTTTATTAATTGTTTTATTTCGATTTGATAAGTTTAATGCATGGCTTGCATTAACCTCGGCTTGTTATTTCATAAGCATTACTGTGTTGTACAGTTGAAGATATAGAAGCTGTATTGGTTCATATAAATAAATCATTCAGGTTTAATCTACAATCTGCACATAGTCTAAACTAGACGAGTAAATTGCACGAAGCCGAAGTCCCAAATTATCGAGAATTAATTAATACAAATTCAATTAAAATGTTTACTCCATTTCATATACAAGACTATATATACATTACATATATGATTAGCATACAAATAGTTATACCGAGAATTAATATATTATTCCAATTGTCAATATATATATATAGTAGTTTTATATATTGATTAATTATTTACTGTCTGTCTGTGCATTTAAATATTACTCGTATTATTCGTTTAGCATAACGATAACAAGATTTTCATGCTATGAAATTGTATAAAACTTGTTATTGTACTATTTAGGTGATAATCTGCGTATGCTGATAAAATACAATAATAAGATCTGCATCGTTCCTAAAATCTCACATCCTCAAATTTCATCTGCCTTCCCTATCCTCCCCTCCTCTCACCTCTGCCCTCTTCCCTCCTCTCATTTCCCCTTCTTTCTCACTACATCTTCTCTCTCATCCACTCCTCACACCACCTACTCTCCTCTCCC
>JAUZND010037936.1:0-21602 GCA_034780555.1 Coelogynopora nodosa
AAACCAACAACAAAACAATTCCAGCATTGGCTTGTACTCAATGCAACAGGCCCAGAATGATCAGAATGGAAAGTCATTTATTACTATTATACTACGCCAAACCGAGAAGGCTAAAATCATAAAAATATGTATATTCTTAGTCAGCTCTGTGTATTTCCAGTCTAATATTTTCACAGTAGACTAAGAAGCGACAGAACGCAGAATAAGCAGATATTAACTTACGTCATATTAATACATCTAAATGTGCAGCTGAGTGGCAATTAGACATTTATAATATAAATTATCTTCTCACTTGAATTCAAGCAAATTTTTCTAAATTTCGACCTCACCTGGTTCATTCGCCTTGTACGCAAAATAAATGCGTTAAAATATATATTAGCTAGACCACCTTTAGTTTATATTGTACGTTACATAAAATATAGAATAAATAAATAAAGACACAAACTGGAGGGAGGGGGCGCGTTACGTCATTATTTTCAACCAATCAGAAGATGACACGCACTGCTAATTAAAACCAAAACTGGGGGGCGTTACGCCATTTTCAACTAATGAGAATCTTGACCAATCAGAGGATGACACGCACTGCGCCTGTAAAACCATTTGCATACTAATTCCCCGTTTTCCTTACGGTAATTCTTGAACATCTTCATAGAATTGTCAACAAATATCTTGGTTTAATCAGAATAATGTTAGCCTTACAAACATAATTTTAGTGTAAAAAGCTTATATCACATTTTACAATATATAACCTGGGATATGTACTATAACTGGTGATGTAGTTCTAACAACTTTACTAACCATTACCTGTGTGTCCAGCTACATGTGAACTATTTCTGCAGCATCATGTATACTATAAATAATAATAAAGTCCATTTTGAGAGAGTAAAAAAGCAATATACAAAACGAACAGAAAGAAAACACGACAAGAAATATGTGTTTTAAATTGAATTTGCCAGCTGTGTGGGATTCTTTATAATAAGGAGCAATCAGTATGTCCCGATGTTGGAAGCTGGAAGAAAGAAATTGAAGAGAAACTAATTGAACTAAGTAGTAACTTTATGTTACTTTGCACAACATTTAAACAGTTGTTTCGATACTAAATAATAGGAAAAATATGTTTATAAACAAAAATCTAGTAAATAAATGCCTCATGAAAATGATTATATTTAAATATCACCATCTTATATATAAAAATGTGTTTAAAAGTTACCACTGTGACTATTTCTACTTATGAATAGTTATAATCTGTAACACTTTTGCTAAACCAGTCAAAAAAAAGCTGAACAACTTCATTCGCTATCTAATTGTACAATTTTCTATTCAGTAGAAATAATTATTGCAATTGTTTCTGGGTTGCTCAATGAAGCCACTAATATTATTATTATGTGTAGAAGAATATAGTTGCTTAAATACTCGGCATTTTGATAACAGACTTGATGGTGAATTTGTTGACAGTGCGCTATTATAGTTTTACTAAGTACATAAAGTCCTAATTATAGCTAGTTGTTTTTTATCTGCATTATTTTTTAATATTATAAATGATAATCACTGAAAGGTCAAAATGAAACGCCTCTGAAGCATAAAACTGTAATGTTGATAATTTGACTATGAACAGGAAAGTTCGTAATTAATATTTTGAATAATACAGCAGGCCATACAAACCTTGTCATATTTAAATGATGTTTCTATTATCTCATTTATTAATATTTAATTCGCATACTATTTAACAGATTGAAAAAGATACGTAGTTACAAATTATTTCTAATTAATTAAATATTTTACTTAATTATGTAATTTAATAAATCTAAAAAGATTAATATACTTCTTATACTTTACTGCAATTTCTTTCTTTCTCACAAACGTTACATTATTATAACACGGAACCTTGATGAATAATACCCAAAACCATTTTCAAACAAGTACAACTTTAAAAAGATCGCTAATAAAACTTTACACCGTGGTGGTGTAATTCACAAAACAACTAGGTATCACTGTGACTATTTAGTGAGTCCGTTAATCCTGTTAATCTATTTCACTAACAACATCGCTCACTTTTTAATGAAATAGCGATATCGATAATAGTCAACCAATAATAAGCCCTATGTTTAATAATAAGTCACACATACCTTCTCTTGGCAATCATCATTGTTTATACTTTACAGAATTATTATGTCTTCTCAACGTATTTAAATTAGTGTATCTTTTAATTTAAGGAAACGTGCAAGTATGTTTGTAATTATTAAATCCTTATTTCCAACAGCTTGTATATTTATAGCGTGAACTCCTTTTCGTTTAACATAACCATGTTTTTCTAGTGATTGTTGAATGGAAATCTGGGTACCATCAATGGCCCCGAAAACATGGGGAAATTGGTAAATTTAGTAAAAGTGTCTACTTGTAAATGTAATTTACCGATTAATGACGTACATCGCTAAATATTGAGCCCGCTATGTTTTGTGAAACACCACCCATGAACCAGGTTACCCCATAGGTTAACAGGAAGACTCTGAATATAAAGTATATATAATATTAAAGCCTTCGATCGGCAGCAGCAATACAACATGAGTTGCTCATATCAATCAATGATACATCGAGGAGGAGGACTCACAATGCAGACAACATAGCCGATGACGATAATGAAGACGATGTTGAGCAGGGTAACCAACAGGCTCAACATCGCCTGAGCAGCAAACTCCCGAGGGAAGTCGCACTGCGATGGGAAGTAGATCATTGTGTAGCTGCGGGCCCAAGGGTAGTTGCACACGGTCAGGTTGGTGCCGTTAATGCCCGGTTCAATAGTCTGTTGGGATGAAGGTGAGGATGCGGAGCTTGTGTTAATCCAATTCATTGTATCATAAAAGTTGGTTATAGTGTCACATAAAATGTGGTCATTAGTTAATATATAAAAATGGATATATCAAAGGATGTAGCTTACACCAAAGTGGTCTAGGATGGCAAATAAATTAATTTTATTATTTTAACAGAATAATGGTGTTTCGATAAAATTTGCTTCTAATATGCATCAGTGGCATGGATCTAACGCCGATGACCAATTGAGTGACCACAACAAGTCCAGACCTCACATCACTTGATTATTTCATTTAACCATTTATAAACTGAAAGCAATCATGATAAAAAGCCAAATTAGTAAAAATTAAAATTTATAATAATAATTTTTAAATATTTTTATTCATAAATGTATAATACAAATATATGGACTTTATAGTTTTTCAATAAACAATTTTTAATCGCCTTCTCACGTTTATTAATTAATTAAAAAATACATTACGATACTTTAACCCACTTTAAAAGCGGTTGTCTTATGCACAGTTAGTACAGTAATTTTGGTAATATATTGATTAGGACAGAAAACTAAGTTTAAAAAACATTATTGGGAATTAGTATATAGTGAACAAATTTTTGTGTTAATAATAGCTTAAATCATTTCAGTGAAAATGTTGCAGTGTTGAACACGAAATGTAGAGTTCAGAATATATTCAGTAAACATGTTTTTCTATCTTGTTTCATTTTCATAAATAATATAGCTTTTTATTAACATGAAAAATATATATTTAAATCAATACTAAAATGATTATTTGTACATTGTTATTTATACAATAATTTTATTTAAATTTTAATCATACAATTAAAAATAAAGCTAGGCAATACTAGTATAAGTATCAGGTGATATATTATGTTTACAAATATGAAACACTACCGTTCCTAACATTATTTGATACCATACTGACACTTTTATTATTATCCTCTAAATCTAAATGACGTCATCGAACAAATCTCCAATCGCTTTCCTTTAATTATATGTGTTAATAAGTATACGAGTATGAAATTGCAAACATGTTAAACACTTTAAAGGAAGAAATATTAGTAAAAAATAAAGAGCCTTATTATTATACTATTGTCAAACTCATAAATTGTTAAAAAAATATTTTAAAATGCCCTATTAAATAAACGCCATAAACGGGAGCAACAAAAAATAAAATAGTAATAACAATTAATTTTTATAAAACGAATAATGCAGCAGAAAACAAATGTTTATCCTGACATGTGCCGTTCACGAACACCCATTACACATTTTAGTTGACAACATTTTGAATATATGGAATTGAAATTGTATTACTTTTTATGAAATTTTGTTGTGGTCATTTTCATATATAAATATATATTTATAGATTTACATATTTTGTATCCATACAAAGCTGCTTTTCAGCGTATTTTAGATGAAATAAACATTTTTCCTACTAGTCGGTGCCCTTAGGGCTATTTTGGGGCCGTTGGTTCAAATTCTTCTAAAAGCACCAAATGTGGCCCAAATGTTGACCATGCTATCTATACTCTGTCGATTTTTACGGGCGCTCCCAGTGCCGCCATAGTATTGGCGAAAATACAAAATGGCTGCCACCCGGATTAGAGGAAAATCAGTTAAATAACCAAAAGGGCTAGAACCATGTATGATACCACTTTTCATGGGTTTTCGAGGTCGAATAATCCAATTATTATATTATTATGATTATTTAAGTCAAGGTCAACACGTACCTTAATGTTATTTTTGGGTCAAAATAATAATTTTTAGTGTTTGTGTCAAGATTTACAAGCAGTACCTCATTTTATCTGCCTCCATGATATAGATAATACAGATAGCAAGATGCAGGACAATTTCTCACAGAAAGAGTTACATGAATATGGCCTGAGTGTGATCAACCACCTCTAATACGAGAACACTGGAGTGAAGCGGATTCTAATCAAACTTGATCCTTTTGACACATCAACTCCTTAGTTACCAGACTCTTATGTGATCCAGGCACCAGTCGAACGCACTCATACTGATGTCTTTGCTCCGAAATCCAGCATCCACAAAGTCAGACCAACCCTGGATGTGCAAGGTGTCATTACAAAGGATCAGGCGTTAATGGCACAAATCTCCAAGGTGCTGAACAAGGGTCCAGTAGAAGAGAGTGAAGTCATCACCTGGTCAGGGTATAACTCGCCCCTAGCAAGTGACAGTTCTGTGAACCCCCTACTGAGATAGGTATCTACCCACTCTTCTTCAGCCTCACCAAGCCCATGAATAGTCCAACAAAAGCCTCTGAAAACTTGGCGGAGTGACAGTTCTCTATGATAACCCTGATACACAAAACAACATGGAACCGGCCGTCGCTACCTGTCTCTGTCTCAAATATGTGAAGCTGGCAAACCTCTTCATGCAGCATATGTCTTAGAAAGGCTGTTAAAGGTTTCAATGCCTGTATTCGATACAATCAAACGGAACACTATGCTAACTTTTGACAATCGACTTGACCCAAAGAATAAAAGCAGGAAGGACGGTGGTGTACAGAAGCAAAACATGGTTTTGGTCCCACAGCTTTTTCTCTCACTGTAGTCCCGCCCTGCTGCTGACATGGCAGACTTCTTTAGGTTCAAAAATCAGAAAGAACCACTAAGCCTGGCTGACCGATAGTCACTGCGATTTGGCACAAAGTCTGATATTTTGCAATGCATCAATGCACCGACTAGCCATTAAGCTGCTCTGCAACAAGCAACAGTCGTGGTTTTGGATATGGCAGCAGTGATTTACATGGTTCGCCTAACAACAGCAAAGACATTCAATAAATATATGTGCCACTCCACATTACCATTTCCATTTCTGGATGCCCACATGAAGAGCGGAGCCTAACGCATCGACGCTGTATGGGATAATTATCTAGAGGAAAATAATCTCGAAGGGCTCACTCAGCAACGTCGGGGGAATGGTCCACGGACAAGAGTTGGCAATGGCAGTACCCGAATCCCAAAACGTGAACGGAACAGTGATTTCCTTAAAAATGATGAGAACAAAAGGGAGCTGTTCTCATTTATCAGCACACAGATTTCTAAGATTTGACATGGGTGGAAAGCTCCTTCTGAGTACCAACTAAGAAATTATGCTCTCCAACCGATATTGTGAGTGTAGTACACTTCAGCCAAGCAACAATGTCGAGGCTGACACCAGGATCTTCCTGCCTCTAGGCACATGCTATAGAGCAGGCCCATATAACAGCCTATTGGGTGGGCTTCGGAACTGAAAAAACGTACCGGGACATTCCAGTCCATACTATCTGCTCCAATCTCAATCCGTCAAAGTCCTTGGCACTACCCATCTTCCATAGCCTAACTGGCTGTGACACAACTTTACAAATTCTTGAATGTGTTAAGAAGACTGCTTGGGTTTTCTGGACCAGCTTACCTGACCTTACCGACACACTAGTAGCTCTCAGACAGAGTCCATACACATGCAGCAGTTAAAAGGTTTGTCATAATAATGCACAGCAAGGGTTGTGGTGCAGCTAGTGTCACCGAAGCAAGGCTTGCGTGCTCTACTACAGGCGAGTTACAACTATAATCAGGCCACCGCAGTCCAACAGGAAATTTCTGACTTTAGTGACTGGGGCTGGCAAAAGGATAGCAGCAATAACTGGCAACCATTATGGACCCCACTAAGCGATACTTCAGTGGCATGTGCCATTCTCCTATACTGTGTTTGCAAAAAGTTCTGCACGGGAAGGTGTAAATCCGACCGTGCTGGTGTCCGATGTACGATTCTGTGCCAATGCGAAGCAGGGTGCACTAACAACCATGGCAACGATTCATAGATAATACACCAGAGACACATAGGAAGCGATATGAATAATTGAAAATCATTGTTGCATACTTGTAGTTACATTACTTTGAATAATGTTTGTGTTGTATTAGTGAAAATTGCTGTTTAGAATAGGATTCTCCTAATAAAAGTGGTATCATTTGTGATTTCGTTTTTTATCTATTAATGAATATGATGACCTCTGCTTAATTTCTCGTTCATGGGATCTCTATAATACATAACTTATTGTCTATTATTTTTGTATTGATTTTTCCTATAATTTATTTAGTTTAATTCTTTTTGCCCTTGACTAGAATAATTTGACTCAACTAATGTTGAGATCGCCGTTTAAATTATTCAATAAATAAATACCCGGAGGCAGATAAAATGATGTACTGCTTGTAAATCTTAACAAAAACACTAAAAATTACTATTTTGACCCAAAAATAATATTGAGGTGTTGACCTTGACCTAAAATCATCGATTATTCGACCTTAAATACCTCTGTAAAGTGGTATCATACATGGTTCCAGCCCTTTTGGTTATTTAACTGCTTTTCCTCTAATCCGGGTGGCAGCCATTTTGCATTTTTGCCAATACTATGGCGGCACTGGGAGCGCCCGTAAAAATCGAAAGATTACGGCATCCGGGTAACTTCTGGTTCAAATTTAGAGCTTTTGGAAGAATTTGAACCAAAAGATGCCTAAGTGCCCCGACTATACAGAGAAACGACATACAACTTGCCTTGTTTAGAAATACTGCGTCCAACTAGAAATAAACACACAACGTGAAATTGTATGTCGCCTAATAAATCGGGTTGATAGTTAAAACTTTTGACCAGTTACAAATTATATGTATGTACATATTATATAGTATTACAATTTTTGTAAATTTCATTATCTGCATATTTGTAATTTTGAACATCTATATATCACATATATAAATCAGTTTCCAATATTAAACTTTTGTAGGAATACTAAAAACATTCATAGCATTTCCCGTTTAAAGTTTCATGTTCTTAGCAAATGTTGCCTTTGAAATATAAAGAAAAAATACTAGTGTGACGCAGCGGCACATGTCAGGATTTAATGTAGTATGCAAATAACACCGGTTAAATAGTATTTATTATCAAGGGCAGACTCTCCCTCCCAGCTTATGGACAAATTGAACCATAAATGATGACAATGACATAAATCTAGGCGCACATTGTCGTCGACTAATTTGAGAAATTAGAGACAACTTCAATAATATCAGCCGACAGTAGGGATCTTTGAACATAATGAAATGCGAGGAAATTTGATTGCTTTATCCACCAAATCAAATTAATGGTTTTTCGATGTTTTAGTTTTTAAAACCATTAAATAAATCAAGATACAGTTGGTGTTTTTTTAAAATAATAAACAATAAAACAATGTGTCAGTGTTTCACATATTACACAATAATTAAAACAAAATATAGTTTTATATTTGCTTGTTTCAACCCGGATATAATTGATAAGTTTCTTATAATTATAAGCATCATTAACAATAGCAATTTTTGCGAAAAAATATTTTGTGACGTCGTCGATATTACTATAAAAATATGTATACAATTCACTAATGAAAAACTATTATTTTATTTTCTAACATTTTTAATACAAATTATACAATTTATAAAATATTTTAAACATGCCGCAAAAAATAATAATTCAATGTAAATACTTCTAAGTGTAATTCATGATAAAAGCAATAAATGCTATAATGAATTGGTATTTGGTTCGTTAACTACTTCCTGTTGGTTATCAGTTGGGTTATGTGTTCAAAGTGCACTTAAAACGTTATCTTAGAGGTCATCAGATCATGTTTACCTCATATAATAGTTAAATATTATTCGTATGAATATCTACACATAGGTATATCGTAATTATTATAAAAACATACCTAATTTGAAACAATATACGCATAACAACTGTGCTTATAAGCACTAGCTTGCATTGATTTTGTTATATAATATAGAAATAAACTTGATAGACAGAAACAAAAAATAAATAATCACAGAAAGTACTTTTCGATATATAAACTTCAATATTAAAAAATATTAAATTAAAAATATTAAAATCAAAGAAAATAATATTCAGAACGTGTGTTAATATTTTTCAGAAAATTAAATCAAGGTAAGGAAGGTCCTTTATCATATCATAATATATCATATATCATGTATATCTATATTTATAGAAGCTGTTCACATTTAACTCGTGTTGTCTTAAATATTTTAATTATCAGTTATGCACAATAATCATAGTTGATAATATAATCTGAGAATTGTATTAAAATATTAATTATCGCATTTCATATTTACCTGAACACTATTCCTTTGTATTGCAGACATTAAGGATAGGAATATTAGATGACCCTGAAAGAGAAGTCAAACAAACTCGATTAAAAGAAATAAATAAAACGTTTTATATATTTAGCATTCATACTACTCAATACTAAAATTAATTTATAATATAACCATAACAATAATAAATCATATATGTAATTGAGTTTTTTTTCCAATATCTATTGTAAAATAAACAACGGATTAATAGTCAGAAAAACCAATTTACTATAATAACGATAAAAATAACATAAACGAGAAATTCAGATAATAAAATTTTATTTTATTTAATATAGTATATAAATTTCAAAAAATTTCAAGAAATATAATATTGTTAGAACATCACCAGTCAGTGTATCAGAAACATGGCTATATTTTCAAACATAAAAGAAACGACAATGAAGGGTAATGGCATTTAAGGTAAACCATTCTATATTTCGCTTTGAGTCAAATTAAACATTTTCAATTGCACAATTTTATTTACTAATTAAATTTAAAGGATCATGTGATAACACAAACTTAGTTACATATATTAAATAATATATTACATATATACTTTATAAAATTATGGCAAACTATTAATTTCAGCATAAATGAAATAATTTATACCAATTGAACAACTTGTAAAAAGCCTGAGTCAACTCACGCAGTTAACAGCCGGTGGGAGCAGTGAGAGGGAAATGGCGTTGCCAATCAGCGCTGAGACGACATTGTTGAGGATGGCGAAGGCGGAACTGACTCCAGAGAAGAAGGTGACTACAGCGGTGCTGGGAAAGTATTGGTACTTCCCTCTGTCACCAGGAAAAAGATATTCAGAGAGAATTGTGACACTGAGTTCGGAGGTAGGAGGGTGTTAGGTTCAATGCATTCTATATTACTAAATATTATCAGTATTTTCACTCTAGACTTAGAATAGGAAATTAACTTTTTCAGGTCAGTTAGTAATAATTTGGTAAGAGAACAATAGGCTATAACTTAATATTGTTAGATATTTCGATAGGAGGATTATTTAAAAAAACTATTTATTTATATAAAAACAATTTTAATTAGAAATATATCCTCAGTAAAATCTAACTGCTTTTATTCATGAATATTTTTGATGACGTTTTATTTTCTGAATAGAATCAGAAATACATAATATTTATATATATAATGTATATAAGTATAAACAAACAATTTTATGAAAAGATCTTATTACCTGGAGGTAATCTCTTCAGTTGGATAAGGCGTCACCATCTCAAAGTTGGCAATTTCGTGCATCATTATGCCGCAAATGAAACCTGAACCAATCAAAATTAATTCAATTAGGGCGGGTCTTGGAATGTCATGGAAAGTCATGGAATTTCACTATTTTTGAATCAAGTCATGCAATTTTGTAATTATTAAGCAAAAAATAATTTCAAACTTTGGCTTTTTGATGTTTTTAAAATGACTATATATATAAAGCTGTCTTTAGTTGAATTTTTAGCTATAAAACGGGAAAAAATATTTAAATACAAAACATAACTTTTAAATATAAAATACAGATGTTCTGATTTGCAAAATAATTAAACTGCACTAGGTAAAACTCACAATTTGGTAGACAAAAAAATAAGAGCTTATGATTTTAAATGCCTTTAGCTGCATTATTAGCTATAAAAACACAAAAAGCCTTGCCATTGGTACCCTGGATATTGAATCATGGAGAAGTCATTGAATCAAAATACTGCTAGGGGGCGGGGACCCTGGTCTGGCACCTATATAATGTGACATTAATTGCACTACTACTCCATGAACATGTAAATATCCTTATACTGGATTTGCATATGTAGTTTACAGAAAAATTACCTTAAAAACACACACATCTTACATAAAACACAACGGAGAATGCAGTAACAAGATAAATATTACAAAATAAAGTATATTTGGAGAATAAATGCTTTCTGTAATAATTACTCGAAATGTTATGGTGTGCATAACGATGCTAAGTTATAAAATGATTATAGCTACAGAAAAATTAACGTTTCTTAAAAGATTGTATTCACACATTGTACATCTATATAACAACATATAAGCACCATTTCAAGTTCGGAAAGTATAGAGTGTTATACTAATGAATATTGTCAAGAACTAGGCCAGGATACCTTCATTACTCAAACATTTAACAAAAAACAAAAGAAGGAGTAACAAAACGAAACTTTAAGGAGTTCATTATTTCATATAGATGAACAAAATAATTAGAAATGGTATTTAACTTGGAAAATTAACCGAAACGTTTATACAGCTTGTACTAACAGTGATAATAAACTATTGTTGGGAGGAAACAGTTAGTAGTTCTATTTTACAAAACAAGCGCTCTTGTCGACCTCAAACATATTATAAAAAGAAAGACATATTTCATGTATTCTTCACATCTTTATTTACTTGAAGGATGTACACTAGAATATAAAATATTTTAACTTTTATATTATATAATTAAATCTACACTGTAAAGCAACCGACGTGCAAAAATTAAGAGTTATATAATATGTCGTAAGTATTTGTTTTCAACTGAATTTTTTGGTAACTACGATAGCATAAAATCACAGTTAATTCTAATAGAAATTCACACTTCATAAATTATATTCTTATAATATTATAAATTTATCACATAGACATTACAAAGTCGTTGGCAGGCATTTCTCCTCTCATGATCCGTGTTGAAAAAAAATTAATTTAGGCTATTATATTACATGCTCCGTTTTTGTCTTATTAAAAAATTCCCTGCAAATATCACTGACCGATTGTAGCGAGACAGCGGACCAACCAAACCGTCTAACTTACCCAGAAAGACACAAATTCCGATCGATATTAAGGTGTTCTTGAGACCCTTCATTGTCATCTTCTTCTCCATAAGTTTGGCTCCGAAGAGAATGCATAGAATCATATCCTGCAATAGAACAAAGAAAAACACTAAATATTTAATAGCGTTCGAAATAAAACACTCCGAAAAAGCAGGCATATTGTTTTATTTGAAAATTCGTCACTTAAATTTTATTTCCTTTACTATGTGGTCACGAATCGCAAATTTCTTTTCAAATGGAAAAGTACTGTGACGCACGTAGCAGACTATAGGCTACACTTCTGAAACCAAACTTCATCTTCAAAAACAATTTTTTGTGATAAAACTTGTGAACATGCAAATAGATAAGGAAACTACTATATTCAAAGTATTTCCAACTTAATATATGAATAGTTGAAGATATACCAGTCCGATTTAAAAATAAAATTTTAATACGAATCATTCGGTTGTATTTTTATTCATTCATAATATATTTAAGGATAATTGAGAAATAACCATGCACTGTTGATTCCTGTATATAATAGTACTGTCGGTTAAGCCTAGAAGAATGGGTCAACACATTATATTTAGCCACTCTTGAAGATAACGGTATATAATATTAGTCCACCAGACTAATATTAGCTTTAATAAATATATTACTTTTAATAGTGCCAACTTTAAACATTTTTTTAGAAATAAGAAATAGACCCACTAATAGCAACCGTTTTTAACACTGTAAAGGAATTTTTTTAATTTAATGTACAATATATTGGGATAATAAGAACATGTTGGGTCAATTATAATTACAGACGTTTTATCTTTGATAGACCAAATAATGACATGGAAACCGTCATTGTTAAGAAAATTCATCAATTTAAAAAGAAATTACTAAAAATAAATCGTATTGTATAACAAATCATCCTTTAAAAGTGTACATCTGAAGAAACAAATAAAGATTCATAATATTTCATACAAAACCGAAAGTGAAAAGAAATCCTAATTGTAAAATATAAGAAGCAAACTTATTTCATAAAGTGTCTTTATATTCACCTTGAAATATAGAATTAATCTCCAAGAATTGACCAGCTTCTTAGCGAATTAGATATTGTACAAGAATCATATATATACCCCATGGTACAATACTAAATAATACAAAGAACGAATATATTCAATCACTATGCAGCAGTCGCCTAATGTTTTGCAGGATTTATTTAAAACAAAAAGATACATTACTCAAGTTTGGAATCAGTAAAGTACTAAACTCAAACTTGTTTCGAACAATATATAACAAGATAACAAAGATATCTAACAATTACTTCAAATTCTTATAATTGATGTTTTACATTCAATATAAATTGGATCAAAAATTGCTTGAAAAGCACAGTAAGCATCATTCAATGAACAATGATTTTCGATTGAAACAGATTCCAACACGCATAATTTTTGTATATTTAACCCACAAAGAGGGTTAGTAAAAGAAAATCATATGAGTTCTCACTATATTACATACCACATTGTAAGCAGACAACGTTAAAGAATATTAAAAAATCTGATAGAGGTATAAAAGGTATAATGGTATAAAAGGTATAAAGGTATAGGGCCCTCATATTAACCTACATTGATATAATTTACTAAAATAGTATATAATTATTAATAACACTGACATTTACTATAATTTTATCTATTGATCAAGATTTGATAAATAAAACAGTGTAAATATATTATTTACTTCTACTAATAATGAAATATGATTAGTGTTCGGATTTTATGAACCAAATTGGTGATATAAAAAAATATGTTTACTTGAGTACAATATTTGTACACTACATTAGTACAATACATAATGTTTATTTGCAATTTGAACACAACTAAATATAGATTATTTCAAATATATTAATTATTAATAGATATATATATTAAGTTAAAATTCTGCTTTAACCGAATTAATAGGAAAAAACAGTTTGACATTTATTAATTATTTGATAATATTATTTCTTAATTTTGTAAGAATAAATTATTATTTTATATCCATATGTTCAAAAACGAACTTAGCTCATTTTGGCGCAATGACCTCATAACATGCGTCACTGTGTAAGCACCAAGTTTTTGTGTGGAGAATTAATTTTTGAAAACATGAAATTAAACATTACAGAGCCAAGAGAAAATGTTTATCTTGAGATACATCAGGTGACAGAACACGTAAATAGCCCCTGTCGATTAAGAAAGTCAACCAGAACTGTGCTACCAGGTGATCTGCTGGATTCTGTGTAACAAGATAATATCTATCTATATAAGAAGAAAACATTTATCAACAGCTACAGACTGTTCTGATAATTTGTATGCTATAGATAAGTATTAACACCTGCTATATACACGGGAATAAGTGTACGTTTTTTGGAACGTTTGAAAGATGTCAAAAATAACTTATTTTAAGAGATAAATTGCTGGAATAGATACAATAGTAAATGATCAGATTTCACTTCATTCCTTAACACTACCATAACAGAATCAAACCAAATATACAAAAAAAATTCCGGTACCAGTAAAGAACAAAAAGATGGAAGCAAGTAGCATAGAGCACTAATGTGTTATTGCACCATAACTGATTTAAAAGTTTAAAATTAAAATATTTCAATGATTCGTAAAAAAAGTAGACTATAATAAATGAAGGACGGGTTGATTTGAGAAAACGACAAACTAATGACTATCAAGCCACCTGCTTCAAAACTTCAAACTCGGACACTGCTATACGGGATTACTTACCTATAATTCTGCATATAAGAAAATGGGAAATGTATTAGTACGATTTAATAATGTTAACACATTTTAAAGACTTTATAAATCTACCAGGTATTTATTTCATATTTATTTTGTGATACTACTAAATTAGAAGGGATAATATTATTAGAAGTGATATTATTATTAGAAGGGATATTATTATTAGAAGTGACATATTTCAACTGCTCATAGGCATTACCAGGCAAGAAATATACCTACTATATAAAATGTGACATTTGCCACAGCTATTGTTTACTTTCTACTTGATGACGAAAATACATCGATGAAATATGCAACATTTCCAATGAATTCGTATCTACATCTTCATTTAAACAAATTAGACAACATTATATATTTTTATAGTGTATGTTATTATATTGCATTATTGTTCCGACAAGAAAACATTACAAATCTGTCATAAATTTTCACAAAATAGTGTAATTGGTATTTTTTTATCAGCGGTAACCTATATCAAGGTTTACGGTTACAATAGCCTACCGTTATTCCATAGAAAAGGTTACCTTATTGCATGCGCACGTACATACAGAATCTTGATCAATGTAAATTTAAAAGTTTTCACGAGGTGTTAAAGTTGCGGGATTCGTAAACCTCATAATAATCAAATTCGCGGGTTTTTAATGAAACAATACTACATCACACTATACTTTCGAATGTGTTAACGTGCAATACAAAATAATTTTAAAACACAAATAAAACAAGCTTTATGTTTCAGTTCATTAAATTTGTGGTCAAAGTTCACCACAAAAACAGTTATACGAAGAAACATATTTAATAAGAGAATAAGTGGGAAAATATTAAATAGACCACTTTATAGTAGTATGAAGCAATAGACCATTTTATAGTAGTATGAAGCAATAGGACCATTTTATAGTAGTATGAAGCAATAGACCACTTTATAGTAGTATGAAGCAATAGACCATTTTATAGTAGTATGAAGCAATCGGACAGAAGTAATAATGTATTTAACCTCTTTATTCAATATTATTTTAAGTTTTATATTTGATTTTAAAAAATGAAAAAATATATTTTCGAGGGACATCTTTAATTTTCAAGTAACCTGAATAATACAAAAATGTAATAATTCCCCAGAAATAGTTGTGGGAATTTTATAATGAAACAAAATCTGACGAACTGGACCTGGGATGAGGACGGTGTCATTAACTCCCCCGGCAACCTACCATCATTGGTGACAACAGCATACTGGCAAAAAGAATGGGCGGACGATTGGTCACCAGCGCCATGTCGGCCAGAACGGTGGCGCAGACGAGGAAGGCGAGGTAATCGACTGTGAAGTCACCCCGGCGACTGATCGAGTTGTACACCTGCATTGCGTGATAGAGAGAAGACCGGGGGGCGGGGGGGAGGGGGGAAATATCAGCAGAGGCTGGCATGGTTGAGAGGATACTTGAGCATCTAGCACTGAGGAGGGACAAGATATTGACACCCATATTTTTGTGATATTAATTATTTTTATCTAAATTATTCAATCTTTTGATGATATTGTAAAAAGTAAAATATAAATGAAATAATACATAACATAAAAATATTTTGTAAAGCCATTTTCCTCTTTCGTAATTCTCCCCTTTTATTATTTTATAAATATATGAGACAACATAAAAAGCAAAACTATACAAATTAGTTGATAGTAGCCATTTGTCGTAAATGAGCATGAATACAAGAAGGTAGACTTGCAGACCGGTATTAACCGGCGAATGTCGAGTCTTGTAGGTTATATCTCTAACTGTAAAAAAATTTAGAAAAATTAGTCATAAACAATGATTGTATTATTTTAAGCGTGTTTTATATTTCTTCTATATCTTTGTAAAGTTAACAAAAAAAGTATACTGAAACAACAGCAGCTACCTTTAAACTTTTTGTTTTTTAACATGCTTATTTTGTAACTCTTGTGGTATCCTGACCAAAATCAAAAGTTATTTATTCTTTTTAGATGTCAATGTAAACCATTTCATTCATGCTCAACCAACTTGTATCCGAGTTTAGTATATAAACTTTAAAATACATTATTAGGAACACTAATGGATTAAAAAACCATCAGTTCTGGTAGTTCATTTATAAATCAGCTAGTCTAAAATTGATAGAGCTTGTATTAAAATATATAATAAAAATGACACTGAAAAGTAGATTTAATTTTTTTATAATGAAACCATAGCTTTTCATTACATTCACGTTAACATATACATCAAACTGAATAATTAGATTTGTAACATAATAATTAGATATACACATTTGTTTATCAATTAAATGTTAAACGGCAGTATGCTTCGTCACATTAAAAATTTAATAAACTAATAGACCATACTATGTTCATCATAGAAATAGATCAAAACATCCTGTTTCTTCTATAATTTGTAATTAAATTACAATAATTTTAAGATAGGCTAAATGTTTTTATTTTTGAAAGTTGATTATTCAGAAAAAATAGTGTTGATTTAATATAAACAAAAATGTACGTCCAAAAACTAAATTTGATTTTATTGTGTGTAGGCTATTAATCATTGTTATCATAAGTTTTTCTAATGTTTAGTTTACTTATAGACATTTAAGAACAATATATATTGTAATTATTGAGCATTGGCTACATTTAGCAGCAATTTTGTGTATGTCGCTGTAATTACATTCCTAGAGAGAGATAAAAATATAATTGCAATTGTAAGGTAATGTAGTACATGTTAGATTGTGGTCATAAAATACAGTATATAAAGTGAATAAATCCGACATTGCAACATAATTATTTTAAACCTGTAATTAGGGAGTTATAAATTATTAATTTTTATAATATTGAAGAAAAATAAGCCAACACATTTTAAAAGCACACATGTAAAGAAAGTGTTAAGACAACTTACCTAAATTGTTTCATCTAATTTATTGCTGATCCTTCAAAAGCACACAAATAATGAACTCAAACCACCAAATTTTATAATGAAGTAATTCTAATTCAAATGAAAATTTTTGTAGGGTTGTATCATTAGCGAATAATGAAATATTCGTTGAATAAAGAATCACTACAATTAATGGAATTACATTAAATTCCAATATTGAAGGTAACAATGATTGGGGATAAGAAGTACAGATTGCAATATATGCTGTCAAACAATTTTCTGGGAAAAATTTGCAGAAGCACGGCTATCGCTAGCATATCTGGATACAATCCAACTGCTCGAACTAGAGCGAGAACTGGTCCGAGTGAACAACACACCACAATAGCTTTAGAGAAACTTGGATGCAGCAGCTATGGAGAAACGTGGATCAAAGGACGAGGAAAATGTGCCAAAAGCATCCAAATGTAACTACTATTGGGACACTAGAACAGCGTGAACAGTGAAACTAGAACAACCTAGACCATAATTGATTTTACCAAAACAGGAGCAACAAATAATTCAATATCTTTCGTATTAAAAATAATATTTCTAATTTAATCTAAATTAAGCGTGAATTTTTCACAAATATAACGTTTTAGGAGAATATACAAAAATGTATATTTATTGCATATTTATCATATATTATCAAAATTCATTGAAACCATTCAAACATTATAGTAATTTACTACACGAAACAGTAAACGATGGTACTTTGGACAAAACATGTATAGAGTAGTATGAAGTTCAAGTGAAATAAATGTTTTTATCCAAAAACAGAGTAAAGATTACCTGGGCTACAGTAAGACGCGATTTGATGGATTTAACGAACTTTTGAAAACCTGATACCGAAACATCCTTCGATGTTTGATGCTCACTGAAATTATTGGGGTTGGAAATATTGAGATATAATACCAAGTTTGTGAATGTTAGTTAAATATATTTGAAAACTTACAGACGCTTTTCAGTGGGCATTATAGTGGCAGTAGCTTCTGTAACTCTAATAAAAATTAAAAATAACACAAATACTAATGAGAAAATTATTTTGCAAATATAGCTATATGTATTTCTTATATTGATTGAAATTTTAAATTCAATCTAATTGTGGATGATCTAAAATATGTTATAATCGTTCTTAAAAAATATACATTAAAAGTATGTTATACATATATTAGTAAATACACTTAACTGCATTCAATAATTGATTGCTTCACATTAAATTTTCTTCACACAACTTTTCATAATAAAACATGTGAAATTTAATCAAGTGCAACAACATTTGAAAACTCACATAATAAGTGAACCCTCCATCTTTCCAATATTTAAATATGCCATGGCTTCCATAATTTTATCAAGGCGATTGCTTTCAACAACAATAAAATCAACCTAAAAAGTATATGCGATAAATCTATATATTATGCATTTTCACAAAAATAATATAAATATGCTAATTTATAACTACATTAAATGATTCAATTTAGTGTTAGTTTAAATAGTTTATTTTGCAATAATCCAGAGATACACTTCAATAATTAATAAGATAGTGTACTAAATTTAGATTACGTCTAGTGTAATGTTATTATATTTGTTGTAATATTTTATTAATAATTTACAAAAATATAAGAAAATATTTAAAACTAATTGAAATAAAAATGCAATGATAAATTTGTTATCAAGTATTAAAAACTAAATTAAAGGTCATCATCATGGTTAATATTACAGTTTTGTCAGGGAATACATTATTTTAAATAACTGTTTTAAATAGTGTATAATATAAATCATATTTTTTAAATTATAATTGTAGCTTACCATATATGAATTTCCATCACGTGTTTTTGTCCATGCATCATTCGTAATACCTGCCTCTTCCAAAACAAGTATTAGGTTCTAAAGTGAAAACATATGTCTATTATATAACAAAATTAATGTGAAAATATAATTTATTTAAAATATAAAATAGTAACATACCTATTATGTTTTTATAAAATTATAAAATAAATTAATGTATCCAAGTCACACACAATTATTTTTTAATATATTTAAATAAAAACAAAACA
This sequence comes from Coelogynopora nodosa, assembly GCA_034780555.1. Classification (NCBI taxonomy): domain Eukaryota; kingdom Metazoa; phylum Platyhelminthes; order Proseriata; family Coelogynoporidae; genus Coelogynopora; species Coelogynopora nodosa. The sequence continues at coordinate 19,525 of JAUZND010037936.1, forward strand.
TTAAAAAAATTAAATTTAAATATATTAATGATTAGTCACAACAATTTTTAGTTATCAATCAATAATATCATTTATTTCTAAGATTAATTCCTGACTTTTAATTGTTTCTATAAATAATATACATTAGAATACGATGTCATATATTTTTAATATTTAATTTGTAAAGATTCACATTGATCATAACCTACATATATTTACAATTATCAATCTAGTTATAACATAAGATGATTCTGAATTGGACACAAATGTTGAAATTAATTTAATAAAAATAGACAAAAGTAGACTACTAAGCTTTATAACCTTTAGTGTTTCATTCTACAAAACTTCTCAAATTTACTGCCAATTACCACATGATCTTATATTACAATATATATTATTAAATGTATAAAAAATATATTTATAAGTATTTGTATAATAAGTTATACCATTAAACAAAAAATATTTTAAATTTATCTTACATCTTTCAAAGTACGTTCTTCAACTTCAATAATTTCTTCTCCAAGCAATTCAATTTGTGAGTCTGTTGTTTGTGTTTGATCATTTAAAGTTTCTGTTTTTGGCGTTTCTTTATTTAATGTTTCTGTATTTGATGTTGCTTTATCTTGTTCATCTCCACCTGGTTCTTCCACTTTAATAGCATTTTCTTCTTTAGGTGCCTCTCCATTTGGAGTTGCTTCTTTTGTTGTTTCTAGTTCATGTGATTTATTATCGGATAGTTCCACAGATGTATCCTTTTCTGTTGGAGAAGGTGCATTTTCTTCCTTTTCTTGTTTTGGACAAACAGGAATAATTGCTTTGATTATAAAAGCCATAAAAGGCTTTAAATTTGGGCTATAAATAACAAATATATATTATGTTAATAATAATATATCAACCTACATAATTATAAAATATGTTTAACTAATGTAATTGTTTTACCTTCATAAACCAAATATATGTCCTTCTATATATATATATATGCCTTATTCAGACTATTTAGTATGAGTAGTAAGGAAGGAGTCCTTCAAAAAATCCTCCCCCGAAACCGAAACCACCCCCCCCTCCGTGACCTTGATGACTCACCCCCCTACCCGAGAAAAATGATTTTGAATTTTCGCGCCAATTTTTTTTTAAAAAATTTCAGCCAATCAGAATTGAGTATTTGTTTTTTGGTTGCTATGGCCTCCTATTGGCCGATTTAAACAAGGTCATTTCAGATTAATTCAAGGTCACTGAGTTCGATTTTACTAATTTAAAATTGATCACACGTATCCTATTCGTAGTAATCGATCATTCAAGTACATTTATTGATTTTCCTCCAGTACGATGCATTGTAGCCATGCAATGTCCGATCCAGGTGATTTCAATGGGGATTCTGAATAAACCAAGGTAGCTGAGTTCGATTTTCCTATTTACGAATTGATCAGATGTACCCTTGTGGTAGTAATCAATCGATCAAGTACATTTTATTGATTTTTATCAATATGCTGTTCTACACTATTCAATGTCCGATCAGGCTGATTTCAACGGCTATTCCCACTAAGTCAGGTATAATGAATGTGATAGTAATCATTACAAATTGATCAGAGGTACCTTAATGTTAATAATCAATCATTCAAATACATTTTATTCATTTTTTCCCCTCATGTCTAATGATGGATGAGTGTGCCATCGACGCCGTTCATGCTGATACTCTCAATGTTGCTGTAAATGATTTAGTCTCTAATCGTAATGCGGTGGCCATTTAATTACCAATCAGGCCGCGATTTCCAAAGAGTATCAAAGGGAAATCAATGCTCCACCCGTCAACGCCATATCTTTCAGTATTCACGTGATTCAAAATTCCTCAGGTCAATGCCACATTTATTGATTTTTCTTAATACGATGCGTTGCAGGCCTGTGTCGCCGATCACGCTGACTATTTCTATTACTATACTATTACTATAAGTATACTATAACAGTTTAAAACCTTAAACTCCTAAAGTTGTATATCCTAATATCCCTAAACTCCTAAAATGTTATATCATGATATCCCTAAACTCCTAAAGTTTAATACCATAAACTCCTAAATCCCTAAACTCATAAAATGTTATATCCTA